>JAVQKG010323988.1:0-10732 GCA_036025885.1 Hypseleotris bucephala | reverse complement strand
AACTGTCAATATCTTTTGCAATATACATCAGGAAGTAAATAGCTACACATGGAAAGGTCATCCTGTTCCCATTTTACAATGTATCTGAACACATGTTGCCATATGAACAGACCACCATTTTGAGTCCCAAAAAAACATGATGATGCAAAGTGTGGATTTTCCCTTGTGGGTTTGATTTACATCTGTTTGTATTTGACTCTCCAAAAACATGCAACGATTGCTGTAAATTACCCATAAGTCAGTGTGGTTAGTGCCGCACCCATCTCCACCTTAGAAAGAAGAGATGACAGCCCCTTACAGAGTTGCATAAATCCAATGTAACAGGGTCATTTGGAAGATATAGTAATGTTTGACATCTGTCTATCTTATTGTGTAATACAGTAAATACAAATCTTAAACTTTAATCAGTACAGGGTAAAGAAAGATCAAGTTGATATCGGAATTACATATTGGATCTTAAACAAACATATTAAAATCAAGTTTATAACTACACAGTGCTGAAATATCTATCTAAAAATTATAATGCAAAATCAACATTATAAAAGTTCAAAAAGTTATTATTATAGGGTTCATTTATTTCAAAAAGTTATTGACAAAAAACATGGTCAGTGCCTTCACACATAAAAAAAATGTGCACGTGCAAGCCGCTGTGTTAAATATTTATTACCTTGAAATAACTATTGGCAGTAAAAAATACAGATGTTCAAATCACATATGGCATCACCAAAAATATGACTGATTGATGCTGAGTTGTGCAGAAAGAGCCTTGGTTTTGACACAGCTCAGGAGAAAATTACAGAAGTTGGTTGGGGAGACAGCTCTGAGATCGACCTCCAAACATCTGCCAGTGGTTTCTTGCAGCACAGTAGTCCGACCGTTCAACTTTTCTAAAATGAAGTGCAGACACCCACCCATCGACTCCCAGTACCACAGGCTTATAGGAACCATACGCCGGGCTGTTGCATGACCTCAGACACAAATATGAAGGGTTTTGAAAAGTATTTTTTAAACTGCAGCTGTACTTTGTTCAAATCCCAACATTTTTACATGTATTTGGTCTAGTATACTGTTGCAAATGCTTAAAAGGGTGACTGCTATATAGGCCAATCCACTGTTGGTCTTGTAGTAACCTGATAGAGAAACAGATCTGTCAGTCAAAAAGGCGAAGTTTGCACAATTATTGGATGTATCATGGTAGACACGTTCTTTTTATTGTTTTAAAAAGGGCATCATCTAGGCTAGCTAAAAGGTTGTTTGTCTGTAAATTTGACTAATGCAAACATCTATTGAATTTTGGAACACTTTGTAAGCTATATATTTTTTTACCAATATGTGTATGTATGTTTTATTATAATGTTTCTGTCAGTTGTTATTGGTGATAGTGGGTAAGCGTTTGCCCTGCAACCGGAGGGTCGCTGGTTTTAATATCCCCTGAGCATATACTGTGATTGTGTCCCTGGGCAAACCACTTAAACCACATTGTCTATGAATGAATGTGTAAAGTTTGACTGTATATCTGTGGTGGTCAGGCTGGCCGTAGACACAGAATGGCAGCCACGCTTCCGCCACAGAGTATAACTGAGGAGTCACTGAATAATTTTTTTAATTGTAAAGCGTCTCTGATGGTCTCAAAAAGCACTATATAAGACTAATGCATTATTATTATTATTATTAAACTGGACACCTAAACATATGAAAAATTCTGTACATGGATTCTAGATATATATATTCCAACACCAAATGTGATTCAGTGGCTTCAGAATCAATTCAAAGACTCTACTTTTTGCATACACTGTATATACTGTAAACAATTGTTAGTTCCATGCCACTATCAAAACCAGCATTCATCTCATTTGATGCAGATGCCACCACACTTTTAAACACTTTCTTCTGCATCAAAAGTTCCCGCCTGTTCTTGGAAAGCCGCCCTCCTGTGTTTACATATGGCGCCAGAGCGTTTTGTCTCTTTGTGGCTCAAATTGTCGACTTCTGCATTATTTTCAAAGGCTACGAGATCTGCCGTAATGATTCAAACATTTGGCAGCCAATGACAGACATCTGGGCCCGAACAGCAGGCCACCTCCACCTAAAAACAAAAAAGCATGACAATAATTACACATTCATTCGCTCCTCACTGCAAACATATTGTCATTATATCTGCCTCTCCCAGTGCAACTTTCCCATTTGATTTGAATTAGTGACTCCAGCTCGCACACAGCAGGAGGAGTAGGGAGGAAAAGGGGACAAGCGCCAACTTTTAATTGGTCCTGTCTTGCCGCGCTGGGCTGAGGTGGTCTCTGGGGTATGTAGAATCACACAGGGGAACAAAAAGTGGTCTTAAAATGTTGGGGTCAGTCCACCGCAAAAGCCAGAAGTGAGCTAACAAGAGAATGACCCATCCGCAAGACAAGTCACTGGAAAGAACTGTTCTAGAGTTTCTTATTCTTTTCAAGGGATTTTGAATGAAGTCACTAGGGTAATTAAAGTGATCATTTGGACATAATTGGAAGACAGGTCAGAAGTTTCGGCCATTTTGCACCCTTTGAGATCTTCACTACAGCTTTTTTACTTCCCAAATGAGTTTACACACACCTCTTTCCCTGGATGCCTCGAGATTTTTGACCCGACCATGTTATTATTACAAGAACACAGATGTGGCATACAAACATGTGTGGCATGTTTGTATGACAGGTATGGTGGCCACAGATGACAATATTCACAATTATATTACATTTATTAGCTAACCCCTTTGCCCGTGATCTAGCAATTTTGTGAGTATCATTACAGTCAAAAAAACTCCTCAACATTATACTTTTTGTACCAGATCAGCAAATACAATATAGAAAGTAGAATTATGCAAGACTTAAGATATATAGGCCACATATTAGTTTAGTTAATTTCTGTGGGAATCCGCCTCCTCTAAAGACCATATATTATAACTGGTTTCAGCTGTGAGTGACGTCTTCAGCTTTAATTTATAGCTTGAACTTGGATAGACTCCAAACCCTCTGACACGCCCTGTAGTATCAGGGATATTTTAGACTGGCTCTGACACTGATAGACCTCAGATGTTTAGTGATGGTTACTTAGGAAGAAATAGCCAGTGTATGGTAGACGCAGGGCTTAGTGGGAGGGGCTAAATCAACATTCATAACTAAAACATATTGTGATTCTCAGCTTATGGTCTAGCAAATGTGTTAGTACACAATAGGAACGGTTCAGCAGTGTACCATGTGCCATAAGTATTCTGGCAGTTTTTTTTTTTCATGAACTTTTGTGATCTGCCCTTGTAGTGTATGCACTTCATCCAGCATAACATGACCTTTGGCATGTAGCTAGTTTATGCTAACTTCTCTCATAAATAAAACATACATTAGGAGGCATGTGCTAGTGACAAATACTAGTGTAGCTGATTTGTTATAAAAATATATGTACTATATGTGCCCAGATATTATTTAGTGCATCAAAGAAATCCAGCCTGTAATAGCTCCCCAAACCAAAATTCCACACTAAACACTTAAAGAGCCTCCGACCGTATCTAACTGCACTTATTCTTTTCAAAGGAAACCTGCCGATCCTCCGTCAGTGCATTGACTGCGTAGTACTGTAGTCCTCTTCCCCTATTGAAGGAAAGTTAATAGCCTGCCTCTCTTGAACGAGAAAAGGCAGTGTGGTCCATTAGCATGCGTCCTGTAGAGCCCACAGTGACAGCTGACACTGACCCTCGGCCCAAGGTGAGCCGCAGACATGGCACAGGAAGCTCTGCCCCCGCCACGCCATGTTCTTGTACTGTTCTCCGCTTCCTTTGTGGTCGCACTCCAGTGGTCTCTAAATGCCATGGTTCACTGACACATGTAGATGACTTTGACCTTGGTGCACCCCTCTCTCTTTTTTCCACCTTAAGATGTACGGAGAAATTCAAATCGAAGGGCTTGTTCTTTCGCTTTTATAATAATAAGCAAATTGTATAGGGGAGATTTATATACACTGAAGGCACTTTATGTTGGAGTGCATTATTCATTTACTATACCATCAACACAATCACATCAGACAAACTTGCATTGGGGCTGATTGACAAAGCTATAGTGCCCATAGCTTTCTCTCTCACCTACCTAGAAGTAATAGAGACAAAACTGACTATGAGAAAAATAAGTTTGAGTAACGTTATGCAAAGGTCTTTTGTGCTTTTAAATTCAAATGATGTTGTAGAGAGAATTATATTGAAACTATATTGGAACAAAGATCATTTTTAGTTATGGTTGGGGACTGCTTGCTGGTAAGGTGCCACTGTAGCCACTAGGCAGAGTACGCGGAAGTGGCACAATGGCAATATATTGTAACTTTTTAGTACCCTTTAAGACTTTGTCGCTCCAAATTATTTTGTGTTTTGGAAGTCCAACTTAATCGACAAGGAGCACACTATGCATCATAATCCCTAAGCAAGATTAGATGTAATAGTGGGTAATTCAACTCTGAAAATGGTTGGCATTGGTTGTTCTTTTTAGCAGTTTGCAATTAATCACAACAATGCAACATATTTTCCCATCTATATTTTTTCTCCCCCATTTATTAAGTATGTTTTGCTAAATGAACATTCCTCTCCATCAGCTTAGGAATCATATTATTAATGAGGTTGCAAGTGTGAGACTTTACAAGTACAAAATCACATATATCTCTAACATTCTGCCGATGAGTGGATCTTGAAGTGGGCTCCTAAGTGTAAATATGCATAGACTGGCATATTCAAATAAGTCTGTCATGAGAGAAGAAGTTGAATGTTGAGATTTCTCAGAGGAGGTCAAGTAGCGGCTCAACGCATTTGGATAAACTTCACAAGATAATTACCGAAAATGACATTTCACCAAGGCTTCAAGTGCCACGATTCATTACAGCACCGAAATGAGAGGATATGTTTACAACCAATCACTTTTTCTGCCTCTTCACTTCAACTTTAATCTGACAACAACACACTTTTTTTTTTCTTTTTTTTTTACCAACCACCAGGCGCAATTAATCAAAAAGCAATTACCATGCTCCGGAGAGATGGATTAAATGATTTTGACAATTTCTGTTCAGCAGCATCTTTGGCTTCTTGCTCAGGCCCCGATGCATGTCCCGCTGTCTAAGTATCTCCACCAAAGCATTGAGATCACCACTACCGGGCGAACAGTGGGATAATTAGTGGAAAGACGAGTGGAAACAGTGGCACGTCTGCAGCCACCTCGTATTAAAGCTCACGTCTGTTTAATCACACAGCCCTGCGTCGGCTCCATGCTTTATTAGAGCAGAAATGTGCTGAAAGACGGACCAGGGAGTAATTAGACAAGACTTGAGAACCTCCACTGGTTTGACTCACCTTGCCGTTTTTCTTTACTTTTCTCGCACTCGCAATGGACAAACTCAGCTACATCCCTAACCCTAACAAATTTAGGATTGGATAGTTTTATGATTTTTGAGGACACAATTTAGATCCACTTCAGGTCACACATTATTTTACATAACTCTTAACTACATTGAATCTACCTACAATATAATATACTGTTTAACAAACATATAATTACATTGTGAATAAATAAAGGTTAGGGTTAGCGTTGGGTACAGTTAGCACTGTCACCTCACAGCAGGAAGGTGCCGGGTTCGAGTCCACACCAGCCTTTCTGTGTGGAGTTTGCATGTTTCTCCCCGTGTCTTGGGTTTTCTCCAGGTACTCCAGTTTCCCCATCAACCTAAAACATGTACATAGGTTAATCCTCCAGCTAGATACATCCTGACCAAGAGCCTGGCACAAGATCTGGAGATGGGTCCCGAGGTGCTGCACTACAGCTGGCCACTGATCCTGATAGGTTTCCCAAGTGGCATTGAGGGATGGGTCAAATGCAGAGAATCAATTTCCCCATGGGGAACAATAAAGTATAACTTAACATAACTTACAACTACTACCTTAAATTAAACAAAGGGCAAGTATCCAAGGTGAAAATTGTGTTAATGTTAGTGTGGATTAAGTACATTGCTGGCTGTAATTAAAAAGTTGCACTGCATGTGTTGTTTTCAAAATTCCCATAAAACAAATGCATTTCAACTTTCTTCTGCTGTGCTACTCTGTGAGACTGAGAGCCTTTCTGTGCTCCACCCCAGGCCCACCTGCACTGTGTTGGGTAAAAAAAAAGGCTGAAGTAGCTCTGTTGAGATTTGTCTTCGGAGCAGTCCCCTCCATGTGTGTGTTAGGGTGAGTTGACTTCTTATACCTCCGGGACTAAGGCTGGCTCCTGCTGCGACAGAGAAAAGAGGGCCTGGAGGTTGGTGAAGACTCAGCGCAACTCAAGTGTGTCCTAATTAGGCAGCAACCCAGTGCCTGCAACCAGGAATCTGTAACACTTCCGGAGTCTTTCTCAGATATTTCAAAATAAAAAAGCCACAATTTCACAAAACACTGTTATTAGAAATATATGACCATGACTTTTCATTTTATTTTTAAGCATAGTATTTTGTGTTTTCTTCAGAATTTAAGAATACAAAGTATATCAATATCAAATTATACTATGCCATAGTGCCTTTTGGCCTGCTAACACTACCAATTACTTTTTCTCATTCACAGTGTTACTATGAATGCCAATAATCTTACAAAAGTATTGGGAAAGGGTGTTCTGTTTTTAAAAGTTAAGGAAGCTGTATATTTTTGGCAATACTTTTCAAACTTTTTACAGTAATATATTTTGGATTGTTATTGGTAGTAGAGCAACAGAATGAAATGAACAGACTGTTGTTGTTGTGCGTTATGGATAAAAAACTCCTATATACCTTGGATGCTTTGCACACATTGTTTGTGCATTAGCAAGTAAGCCACTGAGGCAACCACAAAGCCCCCATGTTGGATGTTTTATGAAAATGAGCCAAGAACTTTAATTAGTCCAGTGCATTAGAAACTTTGCACTGAGTGGAAGTGATTCTTGCCAGGCCAAATTAATAAGTGAGCCAACATACAGCACATGACTGCGCTGGTTAATGGCCTCAGCTGCTCAAGATAATAGGTATAGACTGCAGCCTTCGAGCCAGTCCAGTCCCTTTGGTCGAATTATGGTTGAAGGACGACTTTGGAGATATGGGCCGCTGCTGGGAACCTGCCACCTTCACCGCACCAGCCATTTATTTACATAGAGCTCTGGGTTCATGGAGAAGGTGAGCAATTACCGTTTAGCAATTACTGCTGAGCATGTGCAGACACCTCCGTAGCAGCTCTGGTGGGATGGGGTTAAAGTGGTGGTGGTGGTCCAGATGTGATCCAGAGGTGAGAACCACACTCCAGGGCATAGTTCAAGATCCCCCAAGACTAGTTTGGTGCAAGGCTTCCCACACAGACAGAAAATTAGAATGAGTACTACAAGCGTAATAGAGTCTATAGAGTTCAATTTACTACAGAAATCATTGGGGTGATGACGATGATAACTGAACTGACACAGCATGCTACTGTACAAGGAATTGAGTTAGGAGAGCATTATGTACATGCAGTCCAATTGTTGTTTCTAAATGTATTCCAAAAATGAATGGTTTGTAAAGCAAAATACTGTTTGAGGAGAATTTTGTTTTGGTAGGCCTGCATGGTTTATGTAAATAAATATTGATATTGGTAAAAAAAAAAAAAAAAAACTGCAGTTGGTGAAGGGGTGCAGAGGTAAGAAATACATCCTAGAACATAGTTCAAGATCACACACCAATGTAGAGAAGGTTTCAATTGGAAAAATGAATGGCTCTCCAGGAAAGCTCATCATTGAACCAAAACATTATTACTTGGAGATATGACAAACATTTTCACCACAAGCCAAGCTGTAGTTTTGAGTCATGGAATTTGTTGACCTCAAATCTACTGGGTAGCCCTTAATCTAGACATTTATCATAAAGGATATGTTGATAAATGACTCTAATCAGAGATGTGAGACAACACATTTATGGACATGCCCTGGCCACTGGCATTACATCTGGACAAGTGCTGACCAACAGTATCAGTGATAAATGGTTCTCATCAAAAGCATTCAGACACAGAAACACAGTTCAACAATGATGGCATCTCAACATCATTCAAAGATACAAGTTGTCCTATTTGTCTTTGCTTTGTGCAAATCTAAAAAAAAGCTGGGAAAATATGGGATGCTGGTTGAAATGTTTAAATCTACTTTCTACTACTCTCACGGAAACAATAATCCAAATTTTAGGGCATGTGGACTCTATTCTGAAAGATCATATATCAGCTGACCTGGGAAAAGAACCAACAAAGTTCTTGATGGGGGCTGGAGCTTATAACTGTACAAGCCTTTTTTGTACCATTTACTGCATCGTTATAAAATGCACCCTGCACTACAGTGGTCTCACCACTACCGGGCGAAGGTTAGAACTCTGTAACTACTGTTTGGATGCCAACAATGAGGGCTAACATATTAATATACTGGTACAATAAAACCTTTACAGTCAACCATGTTGCTATTTCTACAACATTAAAGCATGTATTTGTCCTCACTCGCTCTGGCTCCTCCATTTATTCTTGTTCGTTTTAAGCACTGCTGGAAACCCTTCTTTTTCTACCACTGCTATTATCATGTAGTGTAGATAACGACTATCCATATTAGCTGAGGAGGGCCACACCGTTCCCGGCAAAAAGGACCAACCCACCACGCTTCTTGTGAGAGAGGAAACAGGAATTACAAGCAATGGGTATAATGGCTCAGGCCAAGTGAATGCATCCCTCAAAGTTAAAAAAGGGGCCTTATTTAGCAGATAGTGCCTTCCCCATTATCAGCAGGTTAGCGTACAGCCATGACAAAAAGGGCTGTGCTACAAAACTACTGGACATCTCTATGTATTAAGCTCATGGAGGTAGAGGGATAGGACAAAACGTCAAGCTGTTAGCCAAAAGCACAGGTTCCCTGCTAAGATGGTAATGATACAAGACTACCACCATCGAGGCAATGCTGATAATTACCAGTGCATTCACCGAAGAGGCTCTGCATAGCAACCAACTACCTATTTATTCTCGGCTGGAAAAAATGAAACATAGCCCAGCCTTAGTTACTGTTTAAAGGTGGACTAAAGGTTATTTGGGGATTTTCACACTCACATTTTTAAGGCTGCTTTTTAACGCTCAGAAAAGGTGCTTTATTATTGTTTTGAAAAAGTTTTTTTGTGAATTAAAGTTTTGATACAACTGGGAATTTTAGTTTGCACCTTCTGTGAGGCATTGCTTGAAAAAAAATCCTAATTCCTGGGTCTCAGGTTTGAAAATAGTTTGGCTTGTGAAATGTTTGATGCTTGTTTTTTACTGATTTGAATTGGTCTAAATAATTTATTCTCAAACATCGGGTCGGGACCCAAAAGTGGGTCGCCTGAAATTTTTGTTGAGTCACCATCATTTTTTCTGGTCAATATTATCCTTTTTTGGTATGTTCAAAAACATCACCAAACTATAAAAGAAACATCATCATAAAACAAATAAAATACCATTAAATAAGAAGCAAACCTACAATAGAAATCATTAGAACGTCAAAAAACACCAAAATGACCTTATAGTGCTAGTTAACTTAAAAGTTGTGTCGTAATTATAATGGCCAAATAAAATATAGGTCCCCTGAAAAAAAAGTTTGAGAACCACTGGTCTAAATCACCAATAGTGCCTGAAGAACACCTTTCAACACACTCTGATCTGACACTTTCCTTGTATTTGTTTAGTGTGTTCTTTTCTCAAAATCAAAACGCCTTGCCTCTCACAACCTGAATACATTGTCTACTTTCACACCAGTTTGAAGCCTCTGCATGAATTCTACCTGGTGCAGAGTCGAGGTCAGACCTGGCACATCTCTCACATATCTCCCTCTGTGTGTGTGTGTGTGTTGACTTGTGTGTGTGTTGTGTGTGTGTTCAGGTGGTCAGATACCCCCACAAAGCTCTGTAATTATCTTTGCCCGGGATAATCAGTGGTGCTAAAAGGTGATGGATGGCCGGGGAACGCGGTGCAATAAAAGCGAACGGCCAGTCGTTAGATAAGCAGTTTGGTGAATTTGTGATGTATCTGACTCACTCCCAATCACTGCAATTAGCCGCTTTACACAGTTGCCTAATCGTACAACATGAAAAAAGCATGCTTCATTAAAATCTGCTTAGATTTACTGTATATTGAGATTCCACCAATGAACACAAAGGAGTAGGAACAAGTACATTATTTGAATAACTTGAGTAATATTTTTTTCACTGCATGTTCTATCCATGTCATTTTTCTGGTATCTCTCACTACCTAAAGACATGCATGTGTTGGGATTAGTATAAATTGGCTATCTGTGTGTGTCTCTGTGTCAGCCCTGCAACCAACTGGCCATTGTCCTTAATGTAGCCTGCCTAAGACCCATCGTTGCTGGCTGAGAAATGGAAGCGAATAATTGTTTTTGTTTTTTAATCCCCCTGCCCTCTACAATATCAACATCACAACTTCAAATTACAGCTGATGGAATACCACTTTTACCAATTGTATTTGAGTTTCCTTTGCATCCTCCCTACATAATAGCAGGTCAGATAGTCAATTTTAAGCATTTTTTATTTTTAACATTTTCTTTTTGTAGGAAAGTTACAGAATACACATTAAAGGTATTAAGGAGGATCTTTACACAATAAACTTTTCAAAATATCATCCCAAATTGACTTTACTGTCTGTTGGAAAACTATTAATTAGACAAACTAAAAAAAAGATATTTAA
>JAVQKG010323968.1:0-11812 GCA_036025885.1 Hypseleotris bucephala | reverse complement strand
TGATTCTCCACATCGTGCTGAACATAAAATATTATTATGGCCCCGCCCTACGACAAACAGGAAGTCGGCCATTTTGGATTGAAATTGGGAAGTCAGGTATATTTGACAGCCTCTAACTTCCACATACTTTTCCCTATTTGAATCAAACTTGAAACATCACATTAGCCAACGCCTCTGGACGCAAGTGACCAATAACATGGCAGTTACCTCAATAGTGCCACCTATGGACTGAATGAAGAATGTCATTTTAGGCAAAAGCATCCTTTACACACATCCTGACAAATCACAAAAGTCAAAAAGGGTGCGGCTTCTTAATTGCTCGTTAACAATATAAAAACCCTTAGACATCACAGATTAAAGTCGCAGTTAGTGCCAAAACATTGCATAAGGGAAATTAGCTGCCCTGGCATCGGTATGCACTCTCTGAGTGCTTTCTAGTTTCTGTAATGTGATAACCTATATAAATACATTATACAACCTAGGATGCATTATTAATATCATTCCATTTGTTGTTTATTTTACTAATTGGTAAATTAAGTCTTAGTTGTCAAAAATTCAGTTAGTCCATTCATTTTGCATCAGTAAAGCTGGTCTAAATCATGAATAATATAATAGTATAAATTATGACTGTAGTCTATTCTTCAGTCATTTACAACCCTAACGTCATACATTTTTGGACTTATTGTGACTCTAAACGTGCCTTTATCTTCTTTGTCTTGTCTGCAGGGATGGGCTACGGTAGCCAGGTGGTTGTTTTGTACTCAAGCATCTATTACATAATTATTTTGGCCTGGGCATTCCTGTATCTCTTCTCATCTTTCAGCACTGAACTTCCCTGGGCCAGCTGCACAAACAGTTGGAATACCGGTTAGTGCAGAAAGGGTTTATATATTTCATCCATTTGAGTTAGAGCTGTTTAGTTATGGGAAAAAAATCATGATGATTTGGGTCATTATTAGGGCTGTCAATCGATTAAAATTTTTAATCGCGATTGATCGCATGTCAGTCAATAGTTAACTCGCGATTAATTGCAAATCAACACATTTTTATTTGTTATAAATGTAAATGTATAAGCTTATTTTGAAGTCTTTGGTTTAAAAAAGGTGTAGAAAACACACTGCTTTAGAAGACTATTTGTATTTCAGAAATCTGAATAAAAACATGGTTTGGTTCCCTAAGCTGAACTGCTTGGTGGTGTCCCCCTACTCCAAAGCACATTCTCCCTATTTTCATATTTTTTAATAATTTTATTTTTTGAATTGTATCCTATAATGCAGAGGGTCTGGGGGCTTCCCAGAAGATTTTTAACAAATCATCTGTAATTTCCTGTATTCTGGTGGGTTTCAGATGCTGATTAGGCCTATATGATTTAGTTTTATTATTTTTTAGCTGCATTTTTAACAGGAGTTGCATCTAATGCATAAAGTTATATATTTGTTTTGATTTTATTTTTTTTTTTACAGATTTTTTTGTTAGGGTTCCCCAGTCCCTGAATCTGCTCTTTTCGCCCTTGTCCTAACAGCGCACACTCCACTCTGAGCAGTATGCTGCCTGGCCTGCGTGTAGACAGAGCAGAAGCCTCAGCAAACACTAATAACTACAGCAACTCTAGTCTGGACATGTGGACTCGTGTTTTATGTCCTATTAATGACAACAACATAAATGAGATGCCCTTTATGAACGGATTCGGCTTCCCACGCTGTGTGTTGCTGTGGCGCGTATTGCGGTGCCGCGTATTGCGGTGCCGCGTATTGCGGTGCCGCGTGCCGCGTTTTGCGGTGCCGCGTATTGGACCAAAGCCATTAAACAGGCAACGTCTATTTTCAGTGACTCCTTGCACTCGTTTCTCCGTGACTATGAGGCCAGCTGAAATAAAATAAACGCTGTTCTGTAGCTAAAGAACAGCAGAAAACAACCGTAATCTGTCTGTCATCACGTGCACTCTGGTCTCTGCTCTGCTGCGCTCTCTCCCAAGAGAGCAGCGCGCACGGACAGACTCCAGTCCAGATAGTTTAGAAAGGGCACAGATTCATGCCTCTCAGCCTAAACCCGCTGCATAGTTTATATCCAGGTCTATGTTGTTGATCAGAGCTGCGTAAATAGGCTACAAAGGGTCACTGAAGCACAATGCCATGATTTCCCCTTCTCACACTTGGTATCCAACTGTTGTTTTTGACGCGCGAATAACGCGCGTTAAAAAAATTATTGCCGTTAAATTCTTCTTGAGTTAAAGTTGACAGCCCTAGTCATAATTGAAATCACGATTATTGTAAACGATTATTAATTTTGGTAAATAAATTTATAGCTTTTTTATCTTAACTGAAGAATCAAATTTAATATAGCTTTTTAACATTATCTCAAGCCATTAACAAAACAAAATGAGAATATTTTTGTCTTAGCGTTTGACAACTCAAAATTAATATAGTTTTAGTAATTGAGAGGAGCAATATTGTAAATTGTAATTGAAATTCGATTAATTGCACAGCCCTAATTTGAGTTCACATCAAATGCCAGAAATGTCATGATTGAACTAACTGTATGTAACACTATGCAGAAACCTGTGTGGAATTTGACCGAATTGGCCAAGATCTCAATTTGACCATAGCAGCCAATGCAACATCTCCAGTGAGGGAGTTTTGGGAGTGAGTACGAAAGTTCAATCTAAGTCATAATAATCTATGTTTATACGTTATGTTGTCTGTGTAATTTTGAATGTTTGATTTTTAGGAGAAGAGTGCTGAACCTCTCGGGAAGTGTGCATGAGTTGGGGGAGATCCGATGGGAGCTGGCCCTGTGTCTCATGCTCTCTTGGGTCATCTGCTACTTTTGTGTCTGGCAGGGTGTAAAGTCCACAGGGAAGGTACGACTATTACCTGACGAAAGAGCATTCCAGAAATCTAATAGTAGTAGTATCGGTCACACTTTATTTTACATTATTTCTTAATTACATTGTATAATCAAACGTATCAAACTTAACCATTATGTATGTACAATCTATACAATGAACAATAAACCAGTAGGGTCAGTAAGGGAGCAAGTAGGAAAGAGAATAAGATAGCAAAGGGTTGATGGAGACTCAGTGTATGTATGGGGGTGCTGTCTCTAGTAGTTAGCCCAGCGACTAGGGTTTCCGGTCTAATTGTAGGTGTCTGAAGGCTGGAAGACAAAACATGAGACAGCAAGGGGAGAGTGGGTGGTAGAGAGAACAGAGACAAACAGTGTGGTGGTTTTGGTGGGTACTGTATATATTAGACTTGTAGGTAATTGGAGTTATGGTTATCGTGAGGTGAAGGTGTGTTGCGGATGTCGTTGACATATTAACATAATTTAATGTGAAAGAAATGTACTGTATTTAAAATGTGAATTTGTCCCAGTGCTTTTTGTTTTACATTTTGTTGTTTTAATAAAAGACACAACAATTAGACACAGGAGACCCTTAAGCCCTTCTTCATTTTTTTATTTTTGCAGGTAGTTTACTTCACTGCCACATTTCCATATCTGATGTTAGTCGTGCTTCTAGTCCGCGGCTTGACTTTGCCTGGAGCCTTAAATGGTATCAAGTTTTATCTGTACCCAGACCCGTCCCGCCTCAGTGACCCGCAGGTATGAGCATTCATGGAGAACCATTATATGTAGCTACAACTGAACATAAATCTCCAACTTAAACTTCATAGAAATTTTGGCTCTCTCATTTCATTGAAGCTGCACCACCTGGTTTTGTGACTGTAAAAGTGATTTGTCTTTGTAAATGTTAAGTTTGAATCATATACCCCCCTTTCCTAATTCCTCTCCTTCACGACTCTCTGTCACAGTCTCAAGTATGTACACAAGCCAGGAGGAATGAGAATAACAGAAGAGATCTGGAGTTGGCTTTTAATTCTTTAAAATAGAAAAATATTTATAGCTGTGAATAATCAAATTTTTCCTGATACATGCTAGTTCTGAATAGATTAAGGGTGTATCAACCAATCTGAGTGCTCCTGTCTTATGAAAGTGTGTGATTGGTTAAACAGTTCCAACCCTCGCTCTAAACCAAAAACTCTTACAATACAGCCCACAGGTGACCTTAAAGTCTCATTTATTCTCCGATGACTTCTCTTATGTTGTAACTAAATAATTATCTTTGCCAAAATACAAGGCAGGAGAAATCAAGTAGTGCAGCTTTAAGTTGTAATGTTTCCGGATCTCCGTGGTTAATATTTTATTATTGTAATCTCGCCTTTATTATCATTATCATTTGTAAATAGATTACCTTTGTCTTTAATGTTGCAGGTGTGGATGGATGCTGGCACACAGATCTTTTACTCCTACGCTATTTGTATTGGCTGTTTAATGGCCCTCGGTAGTTACAATAAGTACAACAACAACTGCTACAAGTAGGTCTGCCTCACACATGCTTTATCTATAAGTCATAAAAATATTAGGTCACACTTTACTTCACAGCACGGTAATTAAATAGTGATATTGTAATTATGGTTAATTATCAAGTATGTAATTGTCCTTGTAATTTCATGCAATGTATGGTAACACTTTATTTTACATTATCACTTAACCACATTGTATCTACCTCATGAAGTACAATGTAATACACTGTGTAACAAACTGTTATAACATGTAACTACACTGTAACTAACCCTTACCTTAACCATTATGTATGTATAATGTAGTTACATTTTATTCCAGTTTGATACACTTTGTATTACATTGTACTTAATGAGGTAGATACAATTTAGTTAAGGGATACTGTAAAATAATGTGTGACCAAATGTATTTAGCATGGTACCAAGATAGAAGCATAATATGGAATAACCAAGTATGGTTATGGTTAGGGTTAGATTTTGGGATTAGGGTAATTACATAACATAATTACAACATTGATTCATGTTTATTATTATTATTCTGTGTTATTACCACACAGTTACCACATTATTACCAATCTGTAAAGTGCCACCAAATATTGTTATAAAAATTATTTTTGTTTTAGGGACTGTGTGTACCTGTGCCTTCTGAATAGTGGGACTAGTTTTGTGGCAGGATTTGCTATTTTCTCAGCTTTGGGCTTCATGGCATACGAGCAGAACACAGATATATCAAAGGTGGCTGAATCAGGTGCGTATGCTGCAAACAAAATAATTGGCAACATCACTATATATTAATGCAGTGTTTGCATGCCATACATTTTTCTTATATTAATTTTTCTAATAGGCCCCGGTCTGGCATTCATTGCTTATCCCCGGGCTGTTGCCATGATGCCTTTCCCTCAGATATGGGCTATTTTCTTCTTTATTATGATCATCCTGCTGGGACTCGACAGTGAAGTAAACATGTTTTTAAAATTTATTTTAAAGTATGAACTCATTGATCTTCTAAAATCTCCCCTTGATAGAGAAGGGAGCAGTACATTGGTGGTCCTATTGTTTCTTAGAAGTTTGTGCATGACTGAAATTTAACAAAGGAGTCATTCTGTGCAGATGCCAAGTCAGTGTTGATTATTAACCATCCTAATATTTACTGTGATTTTGACTGACTGGAAAAAGTCCAACACCAGGTCAGATGATAAAAATCAAACTGATTCACAAAATACTCAGGGAATCTTTCTCTAGGAAATGCATGTATGAACAGAAGTGATTACTCTAAATAGTCCCTTGTGGATGACTGTGAATGTCGCACTGACTCATGTAGAGTGGCAAACAGAAGATTAATAAATGAATGGTGCAGATTGTATTGACTTATTTTGTGATGTGTTTCAGTTTGTGGGGCTGGAGGCACTTGCCACGGCCATATCTGACCTGAATCCTGCCTACTTCCATGTTGGTCATCGACGCAAGCTTCTTCTTCTGGGCATCTGTGTGGTCAGCTTCTTTATCGGCCTGGTGATGGTGACTGAGGTAAGGTTGTTCCATGACCTTTAGCACACAGCCCATTGTAGAATGTGGAGTCCAAACATAAAAAGTAACTCATTACATAACTCATGTCCAGTTGTGATACCCTACATACATAACTTGGCTATGTAAAGCTTCATTTTACAACAAAAGTACAAAGTGTTACACATAATTGTTATTAATTATTAACTATTCTATGACTCATAATTAGTGAAGTTTGTGAAGTTACTTTTACTAGGCAAGAGGTCAGTTTGATTCCTCACATGGACCTAAAAACTGCAGCCACAGTCTACTGGTTTCAAGCCTGGAGACATGGAGAGGGTGAAGGGTAGTTCGCTGTAGTGTCCAATGTGAAATTTATGATTAATAGAAAATAACTCTTTGAATTAGTCGAATGATTGTGCTTTTAGACATGTTAGACATGTTGAGACATCTAATCTAAACCAGGGAGAAGTGGCCCTGGGCTGATCTCTTAATACTGTGAACAGTGGGAAGGTTCACATCTGTTTGTACAGCACACATATGGCTGAAGGGCTGTTTCTTGAAGAAGCTTGCTACAAATCCACACTGGTGGAATGTACAACAACTTATATCAAGACATTGAGTACTTCCTCTTCCACTTCATATATGGTACACTTACAGCCACATGTGCGTGTACATTGGAAGAATTTTATGAATATCTTCTGCCACTGTTTTAAGGTGGTGGATGAAAAAGAGATTAATTTATTTAGTTTGATTGTTTTTTGTTTGTTTTGCAGTGGATATATTTTTAATAATATACCGTACATTAAATTGTGAAACTGATTTAATATTTAAGCTTTCACAGTGACAACAAACCTTGATATTTAAAACCACAACAGAAGGTATAAACCTCCTCGGGAGCCTAGACTCTGGTGGTGATGAGAGGTGCTGATAGTGTAGCTTCATGGATTTATAACTGTGTCAGTGCATTTTCAAAACTGCAGCTCTTGAGGGGTGTTGGATTAGGTGTAAGTGCCATCAAATCAGTTCTCAAATTTAGACCAATTGACAACCACTGTTTTAAGGCATGACAGGAAGTGACTATGTGGGCTAGAGAAAGTAACCAAAGTTTAGAGTGTGAGACACTAGAGGACCCTGTTTTAGCTCAGATAATGACGTGTGTTTGCTTCAGGGAGGACTGTACATCTTCCAGTTGTTTGACTACTACGCCTGCAGCGGCATGACTCTGTTGCTCTTCGCGCTTCTGCAGTCTGTGTGCATTGGATGGGTCTATGGTGAGTTTTTAAATCGAAGGCAAATGTTTAAAGATGAATTAGTTGTGAAATAATACTATGTTTTCACTCTTTCACAGGCGCGGACCGCTTTTATGATAACATTGAAGACATGATCGGATACCGACCTCTTCCCATTATTAAGTACTGTCTGAAGTATATTACACCGGTTATATGTTTGGTAAGTCAGAGAATTTAAATATTGTGTATTAAAAATTCATGGTCACACTTTATTTTACATTATCCCTTAACTACACTGTATCTACCTCATGAAGTTCAATATAATACAATGTGTAACAAACTGGAATAACTACATTGTACATACATAATGGTTAAGGTTAGGGTTAAGTTAAAATGTAGTTACATATTTTGGCAGTTTGTTACACAATGTACTACATTGTATTTATTGAGGTAGATACAATGTAGTTAAGGGATAATGTAAAACAAAGTGTTACCAAAAATACTCTTAAGCTTAAGCGTTAGTTGCACCAACATCTCAAATGAGTTTTGTCCAACTCATGACAGTTTGCTGAATGTCACTCCCCACTCTTGACCCTGATTTCCTCTCAATAAACCCGAAAAATGGCCAGAAAAAAAAGGAAGCATGACAAGACCTAACAAAATGACAAAGTAAAACAGGAAATGAGTGGACCATGACATCAAAAGCTGAAAGTAAGAAATGTGTTTTGTTGCAGGGAACATTTATATTTTCTTTGGTGAAATACACTCCTCTGAAGTTCAACAACACTGTGATGTATCCGTGGTGGGGTTACGCTCTGGGCTGGTGGTTCACTCTGTCCTCCACTCTCATGGTACCACTCTTCATGATCTATACACTGAGTATCACTCCAGGCACACTACGGCAGGTCAGTTCAAATACCAGGATATTACTTATATTCTCATTCTCTTTAGTTATAGTCTAGTTTTAGTCGAAAATTAGTCCACTAAAACTATAATGAATTTAGTCAAGGGAATTATAATTCTGATGTATTTTGTAAACCATAAGACTTTGGGTTTGAGGTTATTTGTCATCAGCATAAAACTTGACAGATAGCAGCTGGCTCTGAAGGAAGAGACACTAACAATGCTCCTACACAATTAAAGCCCCAGTTAAAAAGTATAAACTTGTAACTCTCATCCTGTCTATTCATTTTTGCTTAGTTTTTATAAGTTGACGAAAATGTCAGCACATTTAGTCATAGTTTATGTCTTGGTCTATTACTTTTGATTTAGTTTTTGTTTAGTTTTTGGCAGCAAGAATAATATGTTGACTATAAAAACTATTACAAAAACAAACTAAACTATTTGTGTCTTTCAGCAAGCAGGTCAGATAGGCGCGGCAGGGCAGTTGTGGCTACATGTAGGTTACCACCACAGTGAATGACTGTGCTGTAAATGGATAATGGACTCAAATGCAAGCACTTTGAGAGAGCCACAAATCAAATCAACTTTATTTATAGAACATTTCATAAAGCTAAAGCAGGCCAAAGTGCTGTGCATTGGCAAAAGCAGAAAATAGAAACACACCAAGAATAGTGGGCCTCATGCATGAACGTTCTTACTCACAAAAGGAAGATTTTTGGCATTCACCAAAGTTTTCTTAACTGGAAAAGTTCTTAAAATAAGAACGAATCCCAACAACAGCTAGGACTGCTCTTACACAGAAATGATGTTCTTTTTGAATATTATCAGGCTTAGATTACATAAGAAAATAATGCTTTTAGTGTAAATTGTGTATTTAAAAAATGCTGTTTAGTAGAATAACATTAATCAGTGATATAATCACATGTATAAAGTAGGTATAACAGTATCTGCTGCTGTACAGTGTCAGCCTCTGTCTCTAAGCTCCCTGTCCTATATAGGACTATAGACTGCTGCTCCTCCACATGGGGCTGTATCACCACCATCATTTAACATGACCCCACATCTCACCCCAACACCTGTACCTTACCCCCACATCCAAGACGCACTACAAAATAAAATAATAATAATAAATGTATTTGTATTTCTTAATTTTGTTGTGACAAACAGCATAGGCAATGTCAAATAATGTCTACACAGTTGCAAAAAATATATATATAAAAAAATATATAAATTAAATTTATATTTTAATGTTTTTTTTTTACCATTACAATTATGGACATTCTACAACACTACAACTTGAATAATTTCAGTTAAGAAAACTAAAACAATTTGGTGCAACTGCTTTCCCCAATGGAATTAGGGTAAATTTACTTCATATTTTAGAGTACTTTGCTATCCCAGAGTGATCAAAAAGCTAGTTACAATATAGCCTATGAATTGCTTCTATAGAAAGCTGTGATATTTTGAAGCCTGTCACTTGCAGAAGATAATTTGATGTTCTGTTTGTTTGTTTGTTTGTTGTTTACATGAAATTTTACAAATACCACAACAACCTGTGCAGTCAATACAAGAGAGAGAGAATAATTAAGAGTCAGGTTGATCAAGACACAGGCAGGTGAAGAATGGCAGGTGTGGCAAGTGACCATTTCTAGGTTTGGCACAATGTACATTAAAATCACAATGAATTAAACACAAGAAAAAAAATATTAGGAAAATTGGTCAATCTTAATAAAGTATTAAATGTGATATATACCAAGTATTTGTTTGTAATTACCCTTGTAATTTCATGCAATGTATTTAGCATGGTAACAGCATAGAAGCATAATATGAAATAACCAAGTAATTATGGGTTATCTATAGTTAGGGTTAGGATATGGAGTTAGGGTTGGTAATTACATAGAAATGACTTGAAAATTAACCATAAATACAACACTTTCATGTTTATTACTCGTTTATTACCATAATATTACCACTTCATTACCGAGCTGTAAAGTTAGTATCAAAACTTGTACACATTGTTACTTATTATGATATCACTGCTATTATTATGGCCAAGATATTTGTTACAAAAAAAATTGTATATCATTCCATGCCCATGCTACCACAGCAATACGGAAGCAATGTCACACTCCATTACCCTTCGCCTTTGCCCTGGTTCAAGTTTGATTTTTTACTTGTCATGTTTTACTGTGTACTTTGCTATCCCAGAGTGAACAAAAGCTAGTTATGATATAGCCTATGAATTGCTTCTATAGAAAGCTGTGATATTTTGAAGGCTGTCACTTGCGGAAGTAGTGGGCACCAGCTCTATTTGTGTTGAGTGATTCACAGACTGGAGATGTGAGGCCACTGTACTCTATCTGCATTGACTCACACACTTACGCACTTGTTCTTCACTAAGTCTTGATAACTGACACTCTCACAAATAGCCTAGCAAGAAGCATTTCATTTGACTTCAAACATGACCCTAATTACAATACAGAGTGGAAGTCATTATTAAATACTAATTATTATTATAGCTCTTTTAAAGGAAGGCACAGTGCAAAAGCAATTAAGTTATTACCTATGCTTGAAATGTGTAAGAAGAAAGTAGCTGTTTCTATATTGAGAGTGTCACCTTTTATTGCCCCCATTGCAGTTTCAATTGCCCCAGGAAGTACATACATAGAAGGCAACAGTTGATGCCATGAGAGAAAAACTTAATAACAACAATTTTATCAGCTTTAATTCAGTAAAGTTTTAATTAGGATTTGAATTCCCTGTTATTTCTGAGTTTAAGGGGATTGCATCCAGCAGACTTCTTCAGTTCTGATTTGACTGGTCCATGAGTTTGACTTTTACAAGCTATGACTACCTGGGGGAGTGGTTTAAACATGTTTGGTTGGTTATCGGCCCTCCCCTGAGTGCCCCTGGTAGGTGAGGACCTGATTGAGGACTGAGACTATCACAACTAGTTTTATTTAGCATTTCTACAAAGAGATTCTTAGAGCATACGACTTTTAAACTAACAGATCTTCTCTATTTTTTGTTTCAAGTATTCTGTTCTTCCTTCTTCTTGACTTCTGGAAAACCACCAAATAGGGAAGTGACAAAATCCCTTTGCATAATAAAATGTCACACTGAGTTTTGTAGTAGTTTTGTGATGCTTGGTTAAAAGAGTAAGTATAAGAGAAGCCTTGTGAAGCTTTTGAGTCTTCCTCCTGATTGTGTTGAAACATGCTTTAATGCTTCAAAACCTCAAAGATGAACAAGTACGGTCATTAGTAGGCCAACAGTGACATCTAGTGGTCAGTTACAGTTATAGCAGAAACTAATTTCCAAGGTTCATGAATCCAGTTCCCCATTTTTTCTAGTAGATGGTGATCTAGACCTGTTGAATTTGTCTCTGCTTCACTTTAGTAAAACCAGCTTCGAAACTTCAGTGTGAAATATCCCATCTCTATATATGCATGTGTTAGAAGACCCGGTGATGTCTCATATATTGTCCCAGCAACCTAATGTAAGTGTAAATGATTGTCTGGCAAGGCCTGTTCCTGTGTCAGCCCTGCGAATAACTGGCAGATGTTGCACCCCACCTAAGCAGTGTTGCCAACTCCTCAGTAAGAAAAGTAGCTATTGGCTGCCCCAAAAGTTGCTAAAAGTCGCCAGATGATGTCATCACCTAATTTGCATATTTGATAGAGCGGTTATTTAGTCATTTTTTGAGCCAGAATAGCCATTATTGGACAAATACTGTGCTAAATTGTTCCTTTTAATACAAAGAAGTTTTATATAGTTTCATAATATAATAATATAATAATAGTTTAGGAACTC
>JAVQKG010323908.1:0-10459 GCA_036025885.1 Hypseleotris bucephala | reverse complement strand
ATTGAATGGAGCGCTGCGTGGTCAGCATTCTTTATAAAATACAATGTAATAAATATAACAGTAGGGCCCGCAAGCTCAAGTTTGCTTAGGGCCCCAGAGAGGTTAGATCCGGCTCTGGGAGGCACTGATACATGTTAAAGACTACATATAGAGACGGGTACATGGTATAACCTCGACTTTCTTTACTTATCACAGGACTTGGTATGGTAGATTTGTATTAGTATAGTATTAGTATTAAGATTAGTTGATTAAATTTTTAACATAGGGGAGGAGATAAATAACCTGAGCAAAAGACAGATTGATATGTGTACACTCTGCTCTTCAGAGTTCTACATGGATCTGGGATCATTCCGATAGAGAACGTCTGAAATAAGAGAGATATAAATTAGTAAAGTAAAAACTATAGCAGCATACATTACGTTTCTCAGCGTTAACATGTTGATAATACGTTTTACTAAAAGGCTTGTTGTTGTCGGCAAAGCTAAAGCCCGCCCACTCACGGCAAATACTGCCACGAGATTGGTCCACACCACCAGTGGAGTTGAGACGGATTGAATTGGAGCGGTACAAGATAGATTTTGTTTGGAAAATTCCAAATCTCACGAGAATTCAGTTTACAGTGCAAGGTTATGAAATAGAAGATAAAATCATGACATGAAGTTACGATGATGTGTTTCTCTGTGAAGATTTATGCTCTGCCCTCTAGACTACTGAGAGCTGGTCTTGACTACAACACTAATATCTCAACACCATCACACACATGTTTAAGTTCCAGTCGCTCTTTAATAAATGTCCCCCTTATCTCTCCAGGAGGCCCCGGTCAGCCCTCCTCTCTCGGAGATCTCCAGTGGGTCTCTCTTGGACGGCCAGGAGCGTCGGATCTCCCAGTCCCTGTACGAGAGCCTGGACCTGGACCACCTACCCACACCCCGGGCCACTGGCATCGGGAGAATGGGTGAGTCTAAACCAAATAATAATACATGGTTTTAGAACTTTTTCAACTATTCAATCACAAATCTACATATGACATTTAGTAGGAAACATCAGTCACACTTTACTGTGCATTATCCCTTACCTACATTGTATCTAGCTCATTAAGTACAATGTAATACACTGTGCAACAAACTGGAATAACATGTAACTACATTGTACACACATAACCAAAATATCTAGTTGAATTTTATGCATAAGAGGTATAATTGAGAAGAAAGTGATATAGGCTTTATCATTATTTAAACATTTAGGAGTAGACAGCTGTGCATCGGTCAGTGTGCCCCAGGGCAGCTGTGGCTACATAAGTTGCTTACCACCACCAGTGTGACTGTGGAGTGAATTGTGCTCAAAATAGAAAAAAATAAGAGTCCAGTGCATTATAAATTGGCCAAACTTGCCCTAAAACTCCAATGCTAGTCTGTGATTTAGTTTTGTCTTGCCATTGGCATTTTAGCAAACTATTTCTTGTAGCTTGGAGTTTTGGAAATGTGTTTTTGAATTTGTTGCTCTAATTAGTTGCAAATTGACAATTAGTCTTATTATCTATGCAGGTTCTTCCTACAAAAGCATAACCAGCCAGTATCTTTGTACCAGATTCAAACCAGACAATATTTACTTTGTTTCATACAGGCAAATAAGTACATTTTGGGGTAACACTTTATTTTACATCATCCCTTACCTACATTGTATCTACCTCATTAAGTACAATGTAATACACTGAAGAAACTGGAATAACATGTAACTACATTGTAACAAACCCTAACCTTCACCATATGTACAATGTAGTTACATGGTTTTCCAGTTTGTTACACAGTGTAATTTATTGTACTTAATGAGGTAGATACAGTGTAGTTAATGGATAATGCAAAATAAAGTGTGACCATTTTTTTTTTAAGTCGAATGTGCCTAGTTTTTGTTGGAAACGCTTGGCAGGTCACAGATTTTGATATCGCAATGTGACCGCAAGAGGAAATTAAGCAGTGTGGTTGACCTACTAACCCGAAGCTTATTGCATATATTATCTTCTGGAATTGGACCTGTCGTTTAATCTGACATGCACCGATCAATTTCCCCATTCTCCTAAAACCTACACTTCAGGGATTACAGTCTTTTCCAATCGGAACGCCTCTCTCTCCTCAGTCCTGGTCATACTCGGTCAAGTCCCATTCTCCCAGGCTGACATCAGGAGGGAGATCTCCGTTCCAAAAGTGGGTTGGAATTGGCAATTCAATCCTCGCCTGTCATCTCGGTATCGAAGGACCTTTAAGTTATGCACGGATGCTAAAGGGGATGCTATGGTAGGTTTGGGGTGGGAAAAGATGGTTGGAATCATGGAATGTTATATAGCTTTCCATTAGGCATATGGTGATAAAAATCTAATTGTCATATGAAGTTATAAAGATGGAGCTAATCTGTGAAGATGGTTGAATCATGATACATTGCATTCATTTATGCTCTGCACTTCACTGTCATTTTTACTGTAACAATGTCAGTGTTCAGATTTGTATAAAAAGGGAAATCAAATAGTATTAAGTATGATGGTGATCCTTGGATTGGATAAACCTTTTTCAAAAATATCCAAATCAAATGTATAGAAAACACAGACCTCTGCCATGGGGGCTTATTTCCACAGATCACTCTTTAACTTAAATCAACAGGACTTTGTGTACTTTTCTGACCTTCCCTGAAATCATCATCAATCATATAAATTATAAAAAATATATTTTATTTCATTTTTTGTAAAGTTGCTAACATGGTCATGACCAAAAGAACAAGCGGCCGAAATGAGTTTCCTCCGCAGGGTGGCTGTGCGCCCCCTTAGAGAGAGGGTGAGGAGCTCAGTCATTCTGTGGAGGTGGCTTGGGCATCTGTCTGGGATCGGGTGATCACTCCCAAAATCCAACGGTTTCTCTTTGAGTCACTCCTGACCTTCCCTGAAAATTTTATCCAAATCTCTTGAGTAGTTTTTGTGTAAAGTTGCTAACAAACAGACAAACAAACGTGGGCAAAAAACATAACCTCAATGGGTCCTTGGAGGTAAAGAGACCATTTAAAAAAAATCTATGGAGAGAATGAAAACCACTCGAAAATGAACGATTCTCTGAAAATGCTATAAAATAAACTATGCTAAGGTATAGTATTTTGTAAGATGTTTTATGGTGTACTTGATGAAAGCACAGAAACCTTGGTAAACAATCGAACATACAGTATCCAGGAGACCAGCTAATGCAGACAATAGATGTTCAAATGGTTTTCAAGTGCTCAAATGAAAATACGTTTCAATAACATCTTATGAAAGGAGCTCAATTTAGTTTTTTTATATCTGTTATAAATAAAACATGGCAGCCATTTTGTCCAGTAGTTATGACAATATACTCTGGAGACTAGCCTGCCTTGTCCTACATTTATTAATATTGAACATATCTTTGTCTCTTGGTGGTTCCATTTCTCACTAAACCTAAATACACACATGGTCTTGTCATGGCATTTTATTAGAAATCAAGTAAACTGTTGGTAATATTTTTTTTATGCAATCAACAGAATTTTGAACAATCTATTACATATGGTTCAAAATGTACATAGCTAAAATTTGGATTAGGTAGCTTGAAGAATGTATGCCGTTAGGGGATCTTGAGTGACTTGAACTTCTCCCACTAACCATGGGCCTTTCATTCAACCATTCACTCTCACATTCAGTTACTATGGGACAAATTTGACAAGTTTGACTAACAGTTCAGGTTTAAAAGAAACTCAAACATGATTGGTCAAAGCAGCCCACTTTTTTATTTTAAGAAAATTACAGACTACACCTTTAATAATGAGTGTATAGTCATAATAATATGCAACGTGGTGGATTTTGCTTACATTTATTTAGATGGTGTGCCTTGAGATCTTTCTGGACTAAATAGTGTCTCCAAAAAGGTTGAAAAGCACTGCTCTGGTGTGTAAGGGTTCTCTCTTCCATCACTCATGTCCGGTGTGACAGATGGTCCAGTCAATAACAAACACACACTGTCCCATATGTCTCACCCCTCACCTACACACACACACACACAACACACACACATACACGCACACATACATACACACATGCACACACACATACACGCACACTCACAGAAGATCACATGTCATGTCAGAATCATCACATTCTTAATTAAGGCTGAGGATCAATAGAGCCTGCCCCAGACACTCTTTCTATTTTTTACCCATGTCACTTCTTTATTACACCTTTCTTCAAATCTGTATTGTTTTCTTTCTTACTTTTTCTCTTTTTTTGAAGCAATGTTCGGAGGTAGTCAAATTTGTTGCTAGTACCAAGATAGTTTAAAAGACACATCGACTTTTATCTATCTGGTCATTTGGTTCCTGGATGCATGAGGTTTATCAAAATCCATTGTTTATTTGTTTAATTTTAACACACTGCTGGTTGTAAAATCTGCTGCCACAACTGTCCTGGGGCAGACTGAACCCACAGTAACACAGGGAGGACATACAGACTCAACCCAGAGAGAACCTACAGTAACACGGGGAGGACATACAGACTCCACCCAAAGAGAACCCACAGTAACACCGGGAGGACATGCAGACTCCACCCAGAATCCACCCAGAGAGAAACCACAGTAACACAGGGAGGACATACAGACTCCACCCAGAGAGAACCCACAGTAACACGGTCATTATTTTATTACTTTACTTTTCCATCGATTTTAAAGCTTTCACATGAGTAGAAGAGTTGAAACAGCAACTTTAATTTTAACACTATAAACCCTCCTCATATCTCCAGTCTCAGCAGAGCTCACTAATTAGCACCACAGGCTCAGATTAAAATAAATCACTACTACATTTATTCCCTGCTTTCCGCCTCTACTCATAAAATAATCATCATAATAAAAACACGTAAGAACTATGAAAACAATATTCAAATCACTGGGGGCCCCGTTTCAAGACTGCAATTATTTAGAAGGAAATGTTTTTTTAATACACTAATAAATCACAGCAACAATTCCATGAAAATACTGTAAATACTGGCAAACATATTACACTTGATTTTTTAGCATAATGTTCTCTACCCCAGCACTAACGTTACACACATGATCAGGTGGCTGTGATTAGTCAGCAGGATATTGCTTATACAGGAATTGACATTTTTTAGACTAATGTTATTTGTTTTATTAAAATCCAATTGGAACAGACAGTTAATATATTAAAACTGACTACACCAAGCAGGGCAAAGGAAGTCAAAAAGTCTTAAGAGCAAAGACGTGTTTTTGAAAAGCAGGTTGATACTTTTCAGTGTTTTAGAAGTTTAAGTATGCATTATTTAACTTTAGAACAAGGAGATTCAGAGAGAAATCACAGTTGGGATGTTCTGTCACTTTATGTTCTCTTTAAATGTACCCTTTAGTGAATTCAAAACAGCAGTCTAAACCAGGTCTAAACCGTTCCAGGACTAAACCAAAGACTATGTAGGTCAAAACAGGACTATAATAGGTCTAAACATTAACAGGTCTAAACCAGGTCTACACTGCAAAGAAAGAAAAGTTAGGCTAATGCACGAAAATTATGCATTTATTTTTGAACGTAAATGAGGAAAATAGCTTCCCTGGGCGGAGGTCTGTACCCTCTGAGTGCTTTCTAGTGTTTTGTTACTATAAATGTAGATTTCCCATTGGTTCTTGCAAAATCGTGCTCAAAAATAAATATATTATAGACTCTGGATGCAATCAGAAGTTACCTGAGCAGACTGCCTCCTCCCATCTCCTCCTCAGACTCTCCTTCTCTCTCTGACAGCTCGTTCAGGGCCTACAACATACAGGTCAATAAAGAGCACACAATATATAATCAAATAATAATTAATTGATCGTGGCTAATTTTAACATTGTAATAATCGTTCTTTTATTGTCACCTCAATGCCCTTTAGACCTTACTGTGAACAGATCATCATGTATTAAGTAAGCAGCCTATAAAGTCCAAGTGATATTAGTGTCAACCTACAATAAAATGTACGGTCTTTTTAAACTTGTACACATTGTTTTTTTAATTATCGTGATATTATTGTTAATCGCAATTATTATGGCCAAGATAACTGTGACCCAAAAAATCTGTATCGTCCCATGCTTACAGTCAATACGAGGGCAGAGGTGGGTGGACAAATACATATACGAGACATGACATATCTCTTATGGACATTCATAATGCATGGTTTTACCTATGGAGCATGAGAACAGAAATAGAAAATGAAAGTAGAAATATCTATAATTAATTTAAACATCATGTTGGACATTTTTCCATTCAATTAAAGTAATGCATAAACTGTACACAGGAATGATTGGTTGCATTGATGTGGATTTTAGGAACAGTTAGGATTGTGATGGGGCCAAAATACACTTTTATTTATTTAGTTTTAAATTCTAATTTATATCCACACATTTACCAATCTTGAAACCTTTAATTGAAACTTCTTGAAGTCTCAGTTTATTTTGTGTATAAAGAGAATTGATTGATTACTTATGTATGTCTTTTACAGTGGTAATGGTAAAATCCCAAAATTTCAGATTCCTTCATTGTGTACGTAATAGTTGGTGGGGTACTACTTTGACCAATCATATTTGAGTTTTCTTTTAGCCCCTCCCCTGGTCTCAAATGATTACAGGCACTCTACTTTACAACATATAACTGGGTCAGATAGTTAGTTTTAAGCAATTTAATTTTTTAATTTTGAACCTTTTCATATTTTAGGAAAGTTACAGACTACACCTTTAATGATTATGTTTAAGCAGTTTATCACATAAGGAATATTGACCACATGTGTCAGTAGCACACCTCGTTCATGCAGGGAAACCTCTTTTCTGAGTCCAGCCCTGAGGGAGGGGGGACGTCCAGGCCACTCCCAGGGTCCAGTGTCAGGGCATCCACAAACATGTTCTCTGGTTTAACACGGGGACACTCCTCCAGCACCGCGTCAGAGTCCGAGTGAGAGCGGGCGGGGCCGACAGCGGGGGCGGGGCCTAAAGCGGGGACGGGGCTACCGGGGGGGCGGGGACTGTCCTGGGGGGAACACGCGGCTCTGTGAGGGGTACTCTCTGCTCCCTCAGCCCGACGCGAGGTCAGCTCTCTCTGCAACTGTGGAGATATAGAAACACAGACGATATGGGTGAGAATAAACTTTTGGGTATAGCGTTAAGTTGCATACATAAAATTGTACAGGTCATCAAAATGTAAATAAATGCGATTAATTTGAAGTTGAGAATTAATCTAATGCTGCCTGCTGACCTACATTTGTAAAATTTTGTCATATTGCTGCTGTAACCAATATATTTCCTTCCTATATTTCAACATTAATTATTTGCCTGTAAAACTAAAATGTACTTTTTATAAAGACAAATTAAGCTGTTAGACAGAGACCTAAAATATTAATAGCACTTATTACCACTGAATAAGCCATTATAAACTAAAAAATGTTGTTAGTCTACATTGCAGATCAATTGTATTGCCGATATGGGGCGGCAGTGGTGTGTGGGTAACCATTTGTCCTGCAATCAGAGGGTCACTGGTTCAAATCCCTGCCTGAGCATATACTATTGTTGTGTCCCTGGGCAAGACACTTAATCCACATTGCCTATGAATGTAATTGATTGTTTGGCGGTGGTTGGAGAGCTTGTAGGCGCAGAATTGCAGCCACGCCTCTGTCAGTGTGTGTGTGAGCTATGGCTACACTTACCACCACCACCAGTGTGACTGTGGAGTGAATGAATAATGCATAAAATTGTTAACCTCTACTTTTTCCTTCTGATCTTTCTTGTTTATTAATTATTTTTAAGTTAAAGTTATAAGGCGACACTAAGAAACATATTCAAGTTTAAATTCTGTGTCTTGTCCTCCTTCTCTGACCTGTTTTAGCTTCTGTCTCTGAATAATGTATCTCCTCTCTTCACATCAGCACATTTTTCTAACTACAATCGTGAGAAAAAGTCATTTTAAATATTCCAGTCAGCTCGTTGATGTTAAATTAAAACAGTTCTGCCCTGGGCCGTGAAGAGGCTACAGTTTGGGTCTAATCACAGTAGTTCCAGAACACATGAATGATTCAGGAAGACTGGAGTGTGTGTTTTATAAAGACGACAGACACTTTTAGAGTCGCACCAAACAGGAAGGATCGCAGACGGAAGGACTGCACTGCATTTATAGCTTCAAGGAAATAGTTGATGTTTTTGAATAATATGAAGTCAATGATAGAAACTCCACTGTAATCCAGCTATAGGAAAAACAACTAATGCATACCACTTGTATAGCCCTTTTCTCAACACTCAGTTGCATTATTCATTCACTTCACAGTCATTCACTGGTGGTGGTAAGCTACTTGTGTAGGCACAGCTGCCCTGGGGCACACTATCAGAGGCGTGGCTGCCAATTTGCGCCAATGGCCCCTCCGACTACCACCAAACACCAATCACAAGTACTATGTACAGCACCAGGACAATGTTTTAATGGTCCAAAAAAGTTTCATTGGTTTTTTCAATATGTGGGCCTTTAAGAGTTAGTTCCAATAATAATTCTTTTACTAATTAACTAACTAATTATTTCCTTATTTCATCTTCAGTTTTGTATTAATTGTTGTTATATTCTTACCCTGTCCATTTTCCTCTGTAGCTCTCTCATGTGACTGTCCCACTCCTGTCTCTCTCTCTCAAACTCCTCCCTCATCTGGCTCTTCTCTCTGCTCCACCTCTTCTCCCCCTGCTGCAGTTCCCAGCGCAGATCCAAGGTGGCGCTGTGGGTCTCGGCCAGCAGGCGTCTGTGCTCGTCTCGCTCCTGGTTCAACGCCCAGTCACTGTCTGTGTCCCCCGCCTCCTCCTGCAACTGCTCAAAGGCACAACGGCAAATTAGTAAGAAAGAACTGCAACTTATTTCGTTCACTAAAATCTCACTGTTTTTATAATATGTGTTTTAGCTTTGCATTTTCTCATTCACTGTCACACCTACAGTCAAGGGTCTTCTGGGGCACCAAGCAAATTTTCACTGGTTCACCTCCAAATGGATTTTTACCACACTAACAGAATTCCGCACTGACAAACAATGTGAAATGTAAACAGATTAAAAATATCGCATAAAGAAAAATATAGTTTTAGTATCATAAAACCACACCAGTACCCATTATGGTAGCATAAACATTTTGTGTGGCTAAAACCTTTAATTGATTTTGCCTTTATCACTACTTTAGTTTTTTTACGATACATGTCATATAGTCCACAAAAAAATAAGTGGTTTCTTTTATTTTCATCTAATGTTTGTCTGCTCAGAGGGGGGCCCCTACTGTCCTGGGGGCCCTAAGCAAAATTGTTATCTGACCCTCTTGGTAATCTGTCGTAGATATATTTACTGTAGTCCCTTGCCTGGCCTCTACAGCAACATTAAATCAGAATATTTGGGTTGCAACTTTGACCAATACTTTTAGTCTCTACAGATGACAGACCATTAACATTAACTAAACATTTTTTACTTTTTTGTTTTTAACTTATTTTAGGAAACTTTATGACTACACCTATGTTGAAGTGACTGTCTTGAAATTATGTCAATGGGTTTCCAAAATGTGCAAATATTTTATTATTATTATATTTAATTGTTTGTCTAATATTTTTCATGTCTAAAATGTAATTACAGTTTGTTTTTATGAAGGCAGTGATCCGTGAATAGCCTGGCCCTTATATTCAGTGTGTTTTGAATGTACTGTGACCGCTGAGTGGCCATCTGTGTACCTGGGCGAGTTGGCACTTCATGGCGGCACACTTGACCTCCCAGTCTGCCTTCTCGGTGGCGAAGGCGTGCCACAGCTGCCCTCGCCGTGAGTCCTCCTCCTTAAGCTCATCTCGAAACTCCTCCAACAGAGAGCGCAGGGCCTGGAGCAGACGTCTGTTCTCACCAAACTGAGAAATACAAGACAAGGGACATGTTATATAAGAGGAAGGTATTGTGCTTAACTATAGGGTTAGACCTGGTTTAGATCTGGGTTAGACCTAGTTTACTCTTAGGTTAAGGTTTAAGATTCAAGATTCAAAGCTTTTATTGTCAGAAGCACGTTTCCCTGTACAATGAAATTCTTACTTTGCTGCTGCCTACATTGGATGCCAAGAGTATAAAAAATAGGTATAAAATACTTCAGCACAGCCACTGAGGCAGGTGTCAGATTTCACATTTGATCTTTTTTAAATCTTTTTTTTTTCTTGCCATTTTCGGCTTTATTTTACAGGACAATATATGACAGAAAACCAGGGAGAAGAGTGGGGAGTGACATTTGGCAAACTGTCATGAGGCGGATTCAAACTCACGACGCCAGGGCAGGCTCTGATGGCTCTGCATATGGGCTGCACACTCTACCTACTGAGTTAAACAGCGACCCAATGTTTGATCTTTTTAATTGCAGTTCTGTGTTGTGCAGGTTTAAATCCCCGCCCGTATGTACAGC
>JAVQKG010323708.1:0-12764 GCA_036025885.1 Hypseleotris bucephala | reverse complement strand
TTACACCTATGTACTTTATCTTTAGTCCTGGTTTAGACCTGGTTTAGTTCAACTTTACACTTATCTCTGCTTTAGTCCTGGTTTAGACCTGGTTTAGTTCAACTTTACACTTATCTCTGCTTTAGTCCTGGTTTAGACATGGTTTAGACCTAGTTTAGATCTGGTTAAGTCCTACTTTACACCTATCTCTGCTTTAATCCTTCATTATATCCAGTTAAGACCACCACTTTTAGAACTAGTTGTACTTCTTCTTAGACCTAGTTTAGAAAGACCCTGTTAGGTTGAGACCTGGTTTAGACCTAATTTGTTTCTGGTTCATATGACTTTTTGGAAGGCTTGGTAACATTTTAAAGGTACTGCTGCCACTCTAAAATAGTAGTATGTCGCCCCTGCTTCCTTATAGCTGTGTGATCCCCCGGGGCGATCCTCAGATTTCGGACGTGGTCTAATTGGGCGAGATGACGAGACCGTCAAGGACCCCAGCCCTCTCGTATCCGATGGGTTTGGTTATTGCAGGCCTGCTGACTTCGCTGTCAGTGTCAAACGCTTGTTAGGGCATCATCAATCTTAGCGCAGTTAAGGATATATTCCCAGGACAGAATGATGGGGCCAGGTGACAGATACGCAGACAGATAGAAGAGCAGGGAAAGTGGGACTGCTGGAAAAATGTACCGTCTGCCTGAAAAGAAAAGCAAATAAGACGGGCTCAAGTGAAGGGTGCAACTAGAACAAGGTCTGGACAGGTTTAAGCTGAGATACAAAAAGTGTATCAAAGTCATTTTACATCTACTACTTTAGAGCAGGTTTGATTAAATCTAATTGGGTTTAGATGTAGTCCTGGATCATTGATGGGTTTCTTGGTTTAGACTTTCTTTAGAACTGGTTTAGTTTTGTTCTGGTTCAGTCCTAGTTCAGATCTGCTGTAGTCTGACTTTGAGGTCTGACTTTGATGTGTTCAGTAGCAGTAGTAGTTGTCTGTAAGCAACTTTACCCATATACTGTATTTGGCTTTGATTTTAGTGAAGGTCAGGAATTGGACCAGTTGATTACATTTTGGGAGTAAACCATGGAAAGCTGCCTTGGTGGAGTTCTGTGCTTGGTTTACTATGGTTTTAGTTCTGATTTAGACTTGGTTTTGGTTAAGTTTAGTCATGGTTCAAAACTAGTGTGGTCCTGGATTAGTTATGGTGATACTTGGTTTAGATTTTTCATAGACTTCGTATAGCCTTGGTTTTGTGTTTAAACTATTAAAACTTTTATATACTGAGGTCTGGGAGTCTGTTACCTTGTGTACATCCATGCCAGTAATTTTTTCTCATCTAAAAAAAACAAAACATATGACAGAATCTCTTGTTTGGGAATGTGCTTCTGGGCTTGGCTAGAGCTCAAAGATAATAAATCACTTGTGTGAAAGAAAGATGCATTGTTCACATTTGTCCACATGCCAGAATTAACACTTGGCTATCAACTCCTGACAGAAGAATAAATTAGTGTCATCTCCAGTCTTACGGGACAGGAAAGGGATTTGTTCAAGCTGCCGGCGTACAAGTCCGCGTTCGTCTGTACCGCGGAAGCACTCAGCCATGGTTGACATTTTTTTAATCTATAAATCAGACGCTAGCATCCACAGAGCTTATCGCTATCAAGTCAACCACATCATTTTCTCATAAGGATTAGTGTCCTGTTTGCTGACTAATAAAGTTGTTACAAACCACATTTTTCCCATATAAAATCAAATTCCCATACACTGTGAGACCAATACGATTTTACATTTATAGAATGCATTTTTCACTTATGTCACTTTTTTTTTTTACTCCAGTCCAACCTTTAAAAATTATATTTTGAATATTTGATTTAGGTTTGCAAAGTCAACATTATTTATAGTTTGACATAATTCTCTAAATTACAATATGAGACCACTAGACACAATGAAAAAGAAGGAAACAAATAAAACTTAATACACACTGAAATATTTACTAATACTTTTTCCGCTATACTCACCAACGCACTGCTCTAGCTTTGGCCTCTCAACTTGCCTTGGGGACCAACCTAGTGATTTGAAGAGTAAGACCATAAACATCATGGATGTGGTCGCACTTGCGGTTAAAGGCTCAGCTGTCGGTCGTGTTTTTTGTCATTTTGGACAGAGCCGCCGGGTTTGTGCCCTCCTTCACACACACTTATCAGGGAGGATTGAATGGGCCTTAAAACAAATTTGCTCCCTAAGACTGTCAAGGGTCACAAGTTCAAGTTTGTGTTCAATAACTCCAAAGGCCTGAGATTTTGTCTTTACGAGATCAGTGCTGTATTGGTGTCTGGTAAAATAAAAGTGAAGTGCCTATGAGGTGATGCTGCAGGTAGAATGTTTTCAATAAAGACACACGTGGCTCTTCTCATATGACTCTGTGGTGTTGAATTATACAGTAATAGTTAAATAATAGTTTTGATCTCTGTGTTGCAGGCTGGATGACATGATGTTCCCGCCCCTCTCCCCACCCCTGCTGCACCTTCTCCCTGTGTTCCTCCTCTTCCTCCTCCCTCCCTCTCTGCTCTCCTCCACTCTCCCTCACGTCCCCCTGAGCTGGACCTCTCCTCATAACCCCTGCTACCACACCGATGGTCGTCCACGCCACTGCCTGTCCGAGTTCATCAACGCTGCTTATGGAGTTACAGTGGACAGTAGTCGTTCGGGACAGGCCTATGACAATAACATCACGTCACTAACAGACCTTCATAATCCTCATAATCTGAGCTGCTGGGTGGCTCCAGAGGGGGCAGACCACAAAGAGTGGGTCCTGACTCTGCCTCTGGGACGACGGTTTGAGATCACATACATCAGTCTACAGTTCTGTCAGCAAGGAGAGCCAGCAGATCCTATATCTATCTCCATACTAAAGTCTATGGACTTCGGGCGCAGCTGGAGGCCCATGCAGCACTACTCCAGTGACTGTCCCGGGGAGTTTGGACTGTCCGCTCAGACTACAGCCCACAGCAGACATCAGGAGACAGAGCCTCTGTGTTCTGACCCTCGTCCTTTACAAAGACAAAGAGGAGGAATGGTGTTAGCCTTTTCTACTTTAGATGGACGCCCCTCCTCTCCTGATTTTGACTATAGCCCCACTCTTCAGGACTGGGTCACAGCCACTGACATACGTGTGGTCTTCCACCGAGTGTCCCGAAAAGACAAAGTGGGAAGTTTTGAAATCAGCAAAGGCCCGCCCCGGTGGCATAATGAGGATGAGGAGAACAGGAGGACTGGTATTCTCAGTTGGAGACCTGGACTCAAAGTAGATAAAATGAACACAGATAACACTCTGGTGTTTTTTGAAAGTGACTCAAAAAGCTCAGAGATTCAGAGCAAAAACAAAGAGGAGAAAGTAGAGAAACATGGCCGAAAAGGTCAGGACAAAGATGGACACAATGTGACCAGTAAAGAGAACAGAGACAGTGTTCATTCACACATGCTGACTGCATCTAAAAGAGGGGGGAAAGGGAAAGGACGTGGACGTAAAAAAGACACCAGTCATTTTCAGCCTTGTCCCAACAAGGACTGTGATTGGACAGTGGAGGGACGGAGCCGGGGCAATAAAGGACGAGAGCTGAGAAAGAGACGCAACAATAACAACACGAGACACAGTGTGAGACACCTGCAGATGTCACACCTGTCTGTACCTGTCTCTGTGAGAGTGCCCCTGTCTCTGTCCGACCTACAGGTGGGAGGCAGGTGCAAGTGTAACGGCCACGCCTCCAAGTGTCGCCGTGACGACAGCGGGCGGGCAGTGTGTGTGTGTGAGCATCATACAGCAGGACCAGACTGTGACATATGTGAGGACTTTTATTTTGACAGGCCATGGCACCGGGCCACACCCACCAACCCCAACCCATGTGTCGGTGAGTATATAATGTTACAAAACAAGTTAAAGATATTTTAGTTTATTAACTTGATCCATTAAAGACAAACATTTGAATTACTGTATTACTACTATAAGTTGAATTGATTAATGAATGAATATCTTTACATTTTTCAGCCTGTGAATGCAATGGCCACTCAAACAAGTGTCGGTTCAGTATGGAGGTGTTTCAACAGTCCGGAAGAAAGAGTGGAGGAGTTTGTCAAAAGTGTCGGCACCACACGGCAGGACGCCACTGTCAGTACTGTCAGAACGGATACACTCGGGACAACACCAAACCAATGAACAACCGCAGAGCCTGTCAACGTAAGACTGCTTTTCTGTCTTTTGGGCTCAAGTGAGGTTGGACTGACATACTGAAGTGGCTGTGCAGGGGGAGAGGGATGTTTTCAAAAATTATTGTAAGACGTGAAAAAATTTATAACATTTTAACAGAAATTAATCAATAATAACAAAGAAGTCAAATTAAATCTTAATGTATTGTTCCGATAGAGTTTACCTGGGTGTTTATGGGCTAGTTAGACAGAAAGCAGCAGACAGCTATTTGTGTTAGGAATACAGTATGTACACAGCAAACACACAGCCCCTGCCGCGCTGACACCTGTAGCTTGTCGTTACCGTGGTTTGGCGTCTGCCGCGACCCCTGGCCTTTGACTTTTGGTCACATGTCCTGAGTGACTGTGACACTGAGGCATGTCGGTCTGGAGGCTGCACCGCAGTACTAATATATCCTAAAGTTAATGGGCTTTCTTTGGGCTTGACACATGTGCAGAGAGGACAAAGCAAGGCAGCCAGTGATCGATTTTATACTATTGTACATTTAAAACACACTCTCAATGCAACAAGCGTTTATTCACGACTGCTATATTTTACAGTGCGACCCTTTAAGAGCCAGTTAATCATCTGGCCTGTCGGGCTGTTTGGATTGGATGTGAGCATTTGTTTAAAGTTTGTAGGAGTGTGAACAGAGCTGCTGAAGAGGCCTTTCCTCTCCATCTGTCTTATTTCAATGGGACCCGTGCAGCAAAAGTTGTGGTATACAAAGCATTTGAAATACAAACAGTGAAATCCAGAGATCATTAACTGTGTTTCGGTCACTGTCTGGTGGACTGATGTTTAGATTTTAGTTTATAAGGGAGACATTTTTTAACAATTTGATGCCATATGTGTTTTGTGTAGACTTTTTGTTGGGGAATCAAGAGATACATTAACTAATCTTCTTGCGCTTATGTGACTGGAAATTGGCTCAGCAACTATGGGTCTACACCTTGAGCTGTGGGCAGTTACTCGCAGGGCTGACATGGAGACATACACTGCCAGACAACCATGTACATTCAAATGATTTCACTAGGGGGACATTTAGAGTTATAAAATGTTAACTATTTTTGGATGTTGAGAAGAAACCAGTAAAAAAAAAACTAACCTTACCGACAAACACAGTGTTGACCAGCCTTAGAATCAAACTCGCACCCTCCTTGCAAACCACTATACCAAAATATGTGTATATGTCCTTGTTTTCCAAGCCTAATGTCAGCCAAGGTATTTGCTCAAGGACTTTTCTCCTTACACATATTTGCTGTAAAGGACTGCACCTGTGCTTTTGATTTGATGATCTAACCTTGCCTTGCAACTATTATAAACGCAAATGTTTTAAAAGTTTCATGAATTGCTCAGTTCACATAAGGTAATACAATAATGCTGACACCTTTGAGGAAAACAATTTAATCTCGACCACATTCGTACAGGCAGCAACAGCTGTTTACAATCAAAACCTTTATTTGTGCCATAGTTATAGAATTGCTTTACACTTGTTCACTGTTCACTGTGCAACTACAGATGTTTACCATAGAAAATATAAGTAGGTCAATGAATCATATACTGGTCACAAAAAGTTAGAGGTATTTTACTTTTGGGTGAAATCTGTGCAAAATGGAAACTGTTTGTGCTATGGTGAACTTACAGCTAGTTATGAAAGCAGGATATAGAAGAAGAACCAGATTATATTAATTGCATTTTTTGAGCATTCTGTAATTTCACAATAAAGTCTTTATTGTGTTCACAATAAAGACAATAAAGTAGCTTTTTGTGATTTTATTATTTATTAACTAATTTCTCCTCTCTCTCTCTCAGCCTGTCAGTGTCATCCTCTGGGGGCAGTGGGTCGTTGGTGTAACCAGACTTCAGGACAGTGTTTGTGTCGGGAGGGTGTGTCTGGTCTGAGGTGTAACCGCTGTGCTCCTGGATACAAACAGGGCAAGTCCCCTCTACGGCCCTGCATACGTGAGTCATTTTACTCAATAGGCCTGTATTATACCAGAAAGACATTTGATATTCTATAACTATTTCGATATTGTGAATATTTGGGCAGAAAAAGGAAATCATGACTGAAATGGGACTTTTGAATATATTTATTTAGTCATTAGTTAGTTCATTCAAGGCTCTAATAGACTAAATAGGAAGAAATATTTTTGAGTGTTAATTTAAATTTTTGTTATAGAGATATTGCGCTTGCTGATATTTCATTCATTTTGCATATTACATTACTCAATACAATACAAAAATGTTTGTTAGTCTATTACCAAGATCTGATAATGCAGAAGGCAAATTTCAACCACATTTGAAGTGCAGTGGAAAGAAACAGACTTATTTTGTATGCCACAGATATGTGACTACATGACCCCCTTTAGATTCTTTCTCAATGTCAATTTGCTTGTGGCCTAAATGGATTAAAGCTGAAATCAAGCACATAAGCCTTTATCACAGTAGATTATATAAGAGAGGGGTGGGCTCCATCATGTAGCTCATCCTGTTCTGTGGCCCCCAGAGACAGTTACCATAACAGCAGTAACATGAGCGTCCCACCAGGGGAAACCTCATCTGCGTATGATCAGGGCTAAGTGTCAGATCAAGCATATTGTCGCTTCTCGTGTCCGTGTACCGGACCTCCACAAGTGATAATCCACATGTGCTTCTCCCAAAAAGTGCCGACAGCGTCCGGTCCTGTCGCGGTCTTAGCCCCATTCAGGTGACATGAGGAGCCAGTGGTGTCTGAACCTCACACCTGTCGCCCCGCTCAAAAACCTCACCATCCCAGCACCAGACCCATAATTCTCCCGGTGAAAGGAGCGAGTGAAAGAAAACCTTGTTTGTTTTTACTGCCAGACCATCTCAGGCTATCTATAGTATCCTAACCCCTGCACACACACATACACAAAACACACACAAACACACACACTCGTACACACACATACAGCAGAGCGACACCTCCTGCATCCTGCTCCCCTCTCTTCAAACGCACTAAAAGGCACGCAGCGGCCGAGGGAAACTAAAGTTAGTATCATGAACATTCATCTTCACCTTCAACAGCAAGTGAAGAAACTGAGAGTTTGGAAAACGTTCACACTGAAGTGGTAAAAGCCTATCTCCACTGGATAGAGCTGCAATTACAAATGAGAATATCCCAAAGGGGTCAGTTTGTATGTATGTTCTGGTCAAATCTATTTAAAATTACATTGGATGAAGCACCAGCTGACAGCTAGAGACCACAAGCATGATTTTTGCCAAATGTGACAACAACTCATATGACATAACCACCATCAAAAGACCACGGCAATAGATTTTTTAAAACTAAATACAAGCATGCATTGGCATTACCAGTGATGCAGACCAGAAAAGGTATGTGTGACATTGTGACTCTATGAGAATTTAGCCCTGAACTAGACTACCCCCAATTTTAGTTACGGTCTGGGAATTGTAGTTTATGACTTATGTCTTGGTGGAGGTCTGCTTCTTGTGTGTACCTACTTTTTGCTAGCGACACAGTAAAATGGAAAAAAAAAAAATTCCACTGTGGGACAATAAACTATCTATCTATCTAAACAATCACAACAATCACATGCCTTTGTAGAGATTACACCTACAAGGAAAACAGGTTTTGACAAATATTTAGTTTTGTGCAGAGGATATTATATTGCCTAAAAACTGCAGCCTTTGCGATTTGCTAATTGCGACATTTAAAATTGTAATTTTGATTCAAATGCATTTAATTGTGCAGCCCAGAAAGGTTGTAAGAAGGAACAATAGCAAAATATTTTTTGAAGCCACAAAGAGCATTTCTGATAAAAGCAAGTATAGCCAGTATGCAGTAGTGGCAAAAAATTATATCCATATATCATCTAATCCTGCCACAATGGAGTTAGAAGCCAGTGCATTTTTGTATTGTCTTTAGCAATGAACAGTGATTTTGGTAAAGTCATCGCTGCAATATATAGTTTGACATTAAGTGCTAACCTTGTTTCTTTCATTTTGATTTCCCAAATAAACTCTACAATAAAACACACACGTTGCTACTTCCTGTCCTTTGAAGGCCGGGGTGCAGTCAGCTGGGGCCGAGTGTAGGGTGTCAGTGTCCCCGTTTTGTCAGTGTGGACAGGACGAGGGACCAGTGTGAACCTATAATATATGACTTCATGTCACACACACACTTTTACAAGACGTCTGGATAATGTATGTTTAAACCAGTCTCCATTCTCGGTCCAAACCTTTATTAGCTTCTGTGTAATGTTGCAGATAAAACCATCCAACATTTGATTTTATGAAGTCTCCAAAATAAGTAAAGTTTGTGTCTGAGTGTTTGGAGGCCATAAAAGGGCCACACACGTGTTACCATAGAGGCATGCCACACGCACCGAGAAGGCACTTAGCAGGAGCAAAACAACCTGCTGAAGATCTGTCACCTGTCTCACTGTCTGTTTGTGTTTGCAGGAATTCAAGAGGTCGCCCCGACACCCATGTACCAGTCGCAGTACAGCATAGGTAAGACAGGTCACCAAGTTTAACAAATCACAACTGTCACTGCTTTCTAATTCAAATATTTTAGATTGTACTTTTAGAGTGAGAAAACCCAGCAAAAACCTGCCACCTCAAATAAATAAAGAAATATGTTTTACTTGGTGTTAATAGTTTACTATTTACTAACCCAGTTCAGAAAAAAAGTTGGGACAATGTGAACAAAATAGTACGTTATATCGGCAAATATGAAACAGAATATCTTCTATATTTTAGGTATAACATAAAATGGCTTGTTTTGAAACTGATTGCCGAAGAGTTTCTTTAGAGATTTGGAACTAAATATTATTACACATTTATTGTATTTTACTGATAAAATAAATACATTTATTGTGTATTTATACACAATAAATGTGTATAAATGTCTTCTAGAACAACTTACAACCTACTTTATTTTAGTATGTAAAAACAGAGCTTCTGCATTAATTCCATCATTAAAAACAAGTCTATTCACCATTAGCTTTTGATCTCTCACTGTAAATGTGTAGTTGCTTATGTTTACTATAGCCTACTTTCATGTACAGTAGTGCGTGCGGCAGTAGCTAACCACTCCCTCCTAGTGGCAGCTGGAGGAATGTCCCACCTGCTGCACTTGGGCTCATCTGTCTGTCACTGGATACTGTGATGACAAATACAAGCGGCCATATTGTAATTAGGGGCAAAGACATGTGCTGATATGCCGACTATGAAATCATGCCTTCTCATTTAGTGCATTCTCCCTCTTTGTAATTGTTACAGCTGAAGAGTGTGTGTCGTACTGCCAGCCCTCGCAGCAAAAAGTCCGGATGAATCTGGATACCTATTGTTTCAAGGACTATGGTGGGTGTCAAGTAATGGAGTACAATATGGTGATAAAAGATTGTATTGTGGTATGAAGTTATTGTGATATAGTGGATTAATTAATGCTCTGCTCAACAAACACCATTCACACAACCACATTCATTCATAGGCAATGTGTGTTAAGTGTCAACACACGGGTGGGGATTCAAACGAGCGACACTCTGGTTGAAGGGAAAATGCTTACCCACTGTGCCACTGCTGCTAAACTAATTAATAAAAGAGAAAAAAATGTAAGAATTATGATAAATTTTGGATTGGATGTACTTTGGATTTGTAGTTAAAAACATTTATATAGACAATGATAGCAGTTGTTTTATGCGTAAATAAAAAAAGAAATAAATAAACTAAAATTGTGATAAAATTTAAAATTGTGAATTTAAAATTTTAACATATTGCCCACTCCAACAGTCAAGTGTATTTACAAAGTTTTTTTCTGTCTCTTTTCACATACTGCTTGTCAAAATCACTAAAATCACCATCACATTTATGTTTTATTTACATATTTTTTTCCTGTGTTGTAGTGTTGAAAGTTCATGTGAGAGGGATGGAGCGCTCGGGGCCCTGGTGGCAGTTCTCCATTACAGTCCAGACAGTCTTCCGAGCAGGGCCTACCTCCCGTGTGCGCAGGGGCTCTCAGTCATTGTGGGTGCCAGACCGTGACCTGAGCTGTGGGTGCCCCGCGCTGCACGTGGGCCGGACGTTTCTCCTGATCGGGGCCGAGGAGGGAGAGAGGGGCTGGAGTCCCGAGGAGAGCAGGCTGGTGGCGGACCGCTCCACTCTGGCCCTTCAGTGGAGAGAGCACTGGGGCCAAAAACTCAGGGGCTTCAGAGGGCAGGACAAAAGAGGACGCTGCCCGCCCAAATCCACCATCACCCAGCACCACAGCGGGCATATGAAGCAGACAGAGTACATCCCTCCTCACCTGCTCACAGACTCACACACCGACAAAGTGGACAATCAGAGCTTTGAGGCACACACTACACTCCCCACAGCATCCCCAACCTCACTGGTCTGCTCCACACAAGGACCTCTATAGCAACATCACACTTCTAAACTCAATCCACTCAGAGACTGTTCACATGTTCTTAAGTGATTTTTAGGTTTACTTCTTAATCATGTTTTGCACCAATGCAGAAGTTTGACCTACAAAATTGATGTGAAATTGTATTTAATATTTTGCACGCAAAGGCACATGTGATTTCAATTTAGGTGGGAAAAAAATAATACAATTTAATAAGTATTTTAGCCAAATGTACTAGCATCATTACTTTAAAAGCTTTCCATCTAGATTGGGGAAAAAAGAAAAAATTACTTTTAAAAGGCAATGGTAATACCATTGTACTATTTCTTTGAATCATTGCCAGGTTAGCTCTCTTGAAGTTAATCTGGACTCATGTTGTGCCAAATAATAAGTCGTTCCACCAAATGATATTTGTGAAAACTGACACTATCACCAGTCTACTCCATAGAGGTCTCCAGCCTCTGTGTCATGTGTAAGCGAGTAGGAATCTTCGATATGGATCTAAAAAGCTCTCATCACGACTTCTATTTCCATTCAGTAAGGTGGCGTCACTGCCCTCAGAGCCCTGGGGAAACGGGCCTACATTAAAACAGATGGAGCAGCTTCTATTTGTGCAGCGGCCATGTTGTTTTGGTAGCTGTGCTGTTGGTGATTGGCTCGGACGAAACCTGAGATTGAAAATAAAGAGAGAAAAATAGACGCTCTGATTGATGGGTCGTCTCTGGGGAGTTTGCTCAGGTTCAGTGTTTCTAACTTCTCCACACGACCTTTTGAGAAATATTATACTTTATATTTGTTTATAATGGACTTTGTGCTCTATTTATTTTTAATAAAACGAGACATTTAAATATTTGTATTTTGTGACACTAGCATGGAGTTGAGTGAGTTGTGTTTTTCCAAAATCTTTCTCCAGTGAGGTCTGTGTTTATGGTTCTGGCTCCAGGCTCAAGAATTACTGTTATCTGTTGCAGGGTTAAAAAGTTTGATTATTATATATTTATTATTACATTGATTATTTTCTAATATTGAAACACTACATACACTGATATTCATTATTTTTTTTCACATCGCCAGAAAAGAGAAACCTTTCATATTTGCTGCAAGTATCATTTCAAAAGTCCTTAGACCATTACAAGTTGCCAAGAAGATTTCAGCTCCTATCGTCCAGTGTATGTCGGGCAGTGAGAAGGGGCCTGGGCAGTGTGTGAAGTACAAGCTTGGTCATGTCTCTTGCACCTGCCGCCCTGTCACAGGAAGCACCTGTCAGCAGCCATCTCCTCACCGCCGCTCCAGTCGACATGCAGGTCTGATCCGGACACACACACACACCAACAGACAACTTAAGCCCACAAAAGGCTTCAGGGCTCCATTGACTGTGGGTATGGTGTTGTGAATGCGACAACACACTCTTCTGTCGCCCAGTCTGGTCTACTGTTTGGGTCAGTTACAGAAATAAGCATCAGCATCTTCTTCTACAGTGGGGTATTTGAAAGTGTGTGGCATTATGTTTACAACCGGCCGAGGGTAGGTTTTATGAGGGGTGAGTCCTTGTGTTGCACAGCCAAAGTCAAAGTTCAACTAGACTTCTCACAAGCGCACGATTTCTGTAGCAAAGCATGGGAATCCAAAGTGACATGTTGGGCAAATTTAGAGTTATGATGAAAGTCCATGGTGAGTTGTTTTTAGTGCCAGAATATTGTAGTAAAATTGCATGTAAATGTAATGTATGCAGTAGTTACAGATAAAAAACAAGAAAGCACTCGGAGAGTGCATACCGACGCCAGGACAGCTAATTTCCCCTATACAATGTTTTGGCACTAACTGCGAGTTTAATCTGTAATGTCTAAGGGTTTTTATATTGTTAACAAGCAATTAAGCCCCCATACCATGACAAATATGGGAAGGGTCTATTTGACTTTTGTGATTTGTCAGGATGTGTGTGAAGAATGCTTTTGCCAAGTTTCGTAAATTTCTCTAAAATGACATTTTTCATTCAGTCCGTAGGTGGCGCTATTGAGGTAACAGCCATCTTATTGGTCAGTTGCGGTCAGAGGCGTTGGCTAATGTGATGTTTCAAGTTTGATTCAAATCGGGCAAAGTATGTGCAAGTTAGAGGCTGTCAAATACACCTGACTTCCCAATGT
>JAVQKG010323683.1:0-12350 GCA_036025885.1 Hypseleotris bucephala | reverse complement strand
TGACACTGTCCTTCACAATCACAGTCAGGGAACACTGAGGCAGCAGGTTTGTAAGCTTAGTGTCTTCTAACTCTTGATTTTTCCCGGGAAAGCTGCACTAACAACGTCACATACTCGCTTCTCCATCCCACTCGCTGAATACACTGCTCGCATAACACCTCCCACTTTGAGCTTGTCTTACTCAAAACTTTTCCATAGCAACCTGAGGTGATTTTGACCTAAAGTCAAAAATATAGCATTTTTACCGGAGCTAGAAGCTGTTAAAGCCTGGTATGCTGCGTGTTGCAATTCTGCGACGGTGGCGCCAAAAGGGTTAAAAAATATTGCCTTCTAATTATTTTCTGGCTATTAAAAAAACAATTATATCTTGAACACTGTTTTTCTGAAAATATAGATGTTAGGTGTTAATTTACTTCTCACAGCAGTGTGTTTTAATTTTGCTTCCCTTATTGGCTCTGCACATGACATTCTTTTATACTCTGGCATGTCTTTTGTTTATAAATATGCATACAGTACTTGGACTGTGTTATCTGTGTTTGTTTAACCCCATAATTTTGGAATCTGTACAACTGACCTACTGACACTCTAAAAATAGATAAAGCCTTTTAGCTTGGTGCTGGTCATAAATCACAGCTGATGTCCTTGACTTCCGTTCCCATGCCCTTTGCAATTTCAACTGCAGCTACTGTTGACTCCATTAAAATATGTAGAAGGAAAAAAACAAGATACTATACTTCCCCAATTTAATATTTTCATTTTCATATTATACTTCAATTTGTGTAATATCTAGTTTGCCTGCATGTTTTTTGTCCACATCAGTTGGAGGTCAGAGAGGATTCCAGTGGGATCAAAGATGCACGGGCTCAATGTGATGAAGAGGAGTTAAAGATGCACCAGCTTAACATCCACGTGCGGGAGGTCTTTGCCAACCGTTTTACCCAGATGTTTGCGGACTATGAGGTGTTTGTCATCCAGCCAAGTCATGACAAGGAATCCTGGTTTTCCAATCGTGACCAGATGCAGAATTTTGACAAGGTAAAAAACACCGTCAGAAACCTTCATAACTTTACACTTTAAACTAAAAATGAATGTTTTTGTCTACAGGCCTCCTTTTTGTCTGATCAGCCAGAGCCGTACCTGCCCTTCTTGTCCCGGTTTCTTGAGACACAGATGTTCGCCTCCTTCATTGACAGTAAAATCCTCTGTCATGACGACGAAGAGAAAGAGCACACGCTGAGGGTGTTTGACACACGAGTTGACAAAATCCGCATGTTAAATGTGCGCACACCAACTCTACGTACCTCTATGTACCAGAAATGCACCAATATTGAAGAAGCAGGTAAATATTTTTCATCACAAATGTTAAAATGCTTGTCATTAAAATTATGGATTTCAGGTGGCTTTGGAAGAGTCAATGTAAACATGCTATTTAGGTTTAAAGCCTCAATATGATCGAGTCTTAGTGAGTCTTAGTCGACTAAAACTTTATTACTGTAGTTAATTAGGCGCATTCACTGATTAGTAAATGGTTATAAATGTATTCCTTGATAGCGTGATAACTTTTTAAAAATATAACTTTATTACTATTTTATTCAAGATAAAAGCATGGATTTTAAGGCAGGTTTTTAGGTAAAATATATATTTTTTCGGTTATGTTAACAGGTTCCTGTCTTATTTGCAGACAAACTACTTAAAAAGAGATATCAAAAAGCTGATTTTCTTGCCCCTGGACCTCATGTCATTGAGACTGAGAATGACGAGACAGACAGCCGTAATATTTCTTCTTTTTTGTCTGGTGATGGTGACCAGCATGTGTGTGTTAGGATAACATAATCTCTTATTCTCTTATTCTAATACAACTTAACTGTATTATTTTTTAAATTTTCAAAGTGTATCCTCTATCTATTTGATACACGTCGGTTCTTGGAGTTTTAGTTTTAGTCAGTTTTTTTCCCCGCAGTATGTTTTTGAGTCCTTACTTGGTCTTTTTGAATGCTGTCATTTATTCTGGAGTTTGCGTGGGAGGTTGTTATTCTGCCGTCAAATAATTGCTGTCTAAACTTCATTGATAAGCTTTTTCTTCAGAAGAAAAAGCCATCCACTCATCGCTTTTGTCTGAAGTGTGGGTGTTTAAGAGGTCTTATTCACTCCCTTGCTTTTTCTGTAAGAATAGAATCAAATGAACAGCATCTAGATGGCATTGTTGCATTGGTACATTCATGGCCAGATCATGAGTAATTATATCTTCAATCAAACACAAAATCTTGATTTAATTATATGCTGTTCTGTTTTATCCACTTTAGAAAAATCAATTGAAATGAGAGTACTAAAGATTGACCACACTGCCCTGCACCCACATTTGCTCGACATGAAGATAGGACAAGGACGCTATGAGCAAGGCTTTTTCCCTCGGCTACAGTCTGATGTGCTTTCTACCGGGCCAACCAGCAACAAGTAAGTGTATTATGATAAAGGTTTGGCTATTTGTTCTTTTACCTAAGTAAAATTACTAATAATTCTTAAATCTATCTTATTTATTGAGTGTGTGCAACAAGGTCGTGTGAAATGCAGATTCTTGTATTCTTGACAATGCATTTATGTTGACTGTGCAGATGGACCAAGAGAAGTGCCCCAGCCCAGTGGAGGAGAAGAGATCGACAAAAGCAACATGCTGAGCACCTTTATTTAGATAATGACCAGAGAGAGGCAAGTCCTGTGTACCTTTACACTCTTCACAGAGCTTGAAGGCCATTGATTTCTCATTTTGCATGATTCATTTACCTTTAACTTTTTTTTCATCTTTTGTCTGCTCCACACTCCTATTCTGTTTCTTCTCTTTTTTTTTTTTTGCTTCTCTTGCACTGGCACACGCTCACTCTCAGCATGTAGAGTGTTTGTTTCCGGAGCTGCAGCTCCTGCTGTTTCTTGACTACTACTGGCTCTCACAATCCTTCAAGCCCTGTTTAAAGTCCGTCTCTGTGGATGTGGTATGTCTGTAGTTTTCTGAGGCCATAGCTTTCCCACTGGAACTAAATGAAATGTCATGTTGACTCTTATGAGCTTCCAAAAAAGGAAGGGGCCTCAGTGTTTGATATTTAAAAGCCCTTTTACTAACTTTATGTGTCCACTGTTGCCTCCCTATCATATAACTACTGTAATTTCACTAATTGATAGTAATTCAATTTCTGTCTTTTGATTTTTGATTTACACCATTCTTTTCCTTTTTTTAGAAATATATCCAAGAGGCTAGAAATCTGGGAACAACCATCAGACAACCGAAACTATCCAACCTGTCGCCTTCTGTTATTGCTCAGACAAACTGGAAATTTGTTGAAGGGTTACTGAAAGAGTGTAGGAATAAGGTTTGTGAATGATTATTTGGATTATTTGGATTATGGGCATTTTTGCCATTTTAGAAAAGTATTTTACAACTGGTTTGACAGTTTTCTATTTCCACAGACTAAACGTATGTTAGTTGAGAAGATGGGACGAGAAGCAGTGGAGTTAGGACATGGGGAGGTCAGCATAACTGGTGTTGAGGAGAATACGCTGATCGCGAGTCTCTGTGACCTGTTGGAGAGGATCTGGAGCCATGGGCTGCAGGTTAAACAGGTCAGGAAGAATCACACATTTATATTTGTGATGTCTGCTTCTCAATAAATTCATTTGGAAAGTTGTATTGAGTTGTTTTGTCTATTTCAGGGCAAGTCTGCATTGTGGTCCCACCTACTGCACTACCAGGAGAGCAAAGAGAGGAGTGCGACTCCAGGAGGTTTGGGGCCTTCAGGGTTTATCCACGACACAGAGAGACGTAAATCTGATGGTGGCGTATCAGCAATGCCTCCTCTTAAAATATCTCTGATTCAGGACATGAGGTGAGCAATGAAGTTAGACTAGACAATTTTATAGACTCACAATGAGCTAGAGTAAGATTGCCCTCCTGTGGAAATTGATTTTATACTCTATTATTAAAGGAAATGTCAATAATAAATAAATTCATTTATCAAGAAATTGGGTTATAAAACCCTTATCAATTGCTTTTGGGGGGATTAAATTAAATGCATGTAACTAGCTATTTCAAATGGTTGTCAAAATAGTAGCTGCTTATAGCCAAGGTGGCCACCTTAACTAAGGTCTTAAAGCAAAAGTAGGCAAGAGCATGTTTGGGGAAAAAATTATAACAAACAATTAGGTCTGCAACTGATGTTACTCCTAAATGTTGGATTAAATTGATGTCATTTTATCCATGCCAACCAATTAGTAAACAGTGTAGTCACCTTGAGATTATCAATAATAATAATAACAAATCTATAAGTGTCTGTATTGCATGAAGTAATGGGGTTAGCATGAAGTAACTGGGGGTAACAGCATGTTATTTCCAGCCTAGTTATTCCCTCTGTACGTCTGACAGAAAATAGAGGAGGGGTCAAAAAAGGCAAAAACACACACAAGTGTGCCCTGATTGGCTGTTCCGTCAAGATTTAGTGTTAGCTATTTGCTTATGTTCAATACTAGGTTAAGATGATAGTTTCAATTGCAATTTAAAACAAATAGATATGTTGCATTTTTACATAGTAGGCATTGGTTAAAATATGATGATAATTTGGACAAAATGCTCCACTGTTTCAATGGAGATAGCAAGCAGAGGAAACTAGGTTAACTAATGTGAGGGTGGAGACAGGGCGGGGGATGGAGGTGGTGACATAAAGTAATGTTCATACAGCAGACAGAGCTCATGGCACTGGTGGAGTGGAAAGAAATGTGTCTGGACAGGACAGTCACGATAGTGGCTAGAAGCAGTAACATGAGATGCACCACACAATGGGACTCTGCTCCATCAGACATGTAATTATACAAAACAAAAATCTGAATTATGAGTGATGTGAGTTGATTATGACAGCTACTTGAATCCATACGTAATTACAACATTATGCTGTACTGTACTTCTTATACGTGTACTTGATAACTTACAACTTTTTTCAGGCACATTCAAAACATCAGTGAAATCAAGACAGATGTAGGAAAGGCCAGGGCATGGGTTCGCCTCTCCATGGAAAAGAAGTTACTTTCCAGACACCTAAAACAACTGCTCTCTAATCATGAGCTCACAAAGTAGGAACAATATTTTTTAACTTCTGTCAATTTGGTTTCTGTATGTTTTTCTCGAGTTCTTGTGAACCAATGTTGTACACATAGCACTCCATCAGCATACTGTATGTGACACAAGGTCTCCTCTGAACCTCTTTGAAATTGCAAAACATAATGTAGTTCACCTCTGGTTAAATAATTGATAAGTTGTCCATAATTGATGTGTCAGTGTTAAAGTAGGTCAGTAGTCCTGGTGTCTGCCTTGATGACCTCAGTTTGTTATGTCTTGTCTATTATGCTAACGTATTGCTATGAGAACTGATCTGACTCAATATTTTTTACATTTTTGTAGAAAACTTTACAAGCGTTATGCCTTCCTGCGTTGTGATGATGAGAAAGAGCAATTTCTTTATCATCTTCTATCCTTTAATGCTGTGGACTACTTTTGTTTCACCAATGTCTTTACAACTATAAGTAAGAGCCTTATTAGTCTTAAAACAAATATGTGGTTAAATCTAGGGTGATAGCTACAGCTTCTTATTTTACCTTTCTTTACAGTGATCCCATACCATGTGGTGGTGGTGTCAAGTAAGAAGCTCAGTGGCTCCATGTTCACAGCGAATCCTTGGGTGTGTGTTTCTGGTGAACTGGCAGAGACTGGAGTCCTGCAGGTCCCTAGAAATACACTGGAAATAACTTTTGAGGTTGGTAAATTTTCACATTTGGTTATTGTTTACTAAATGTGACACTAGCAAACCAGAATATATGCTTAAACGGTGGGATCTTTTCAATAATAATGGTAAAATGTTCACTTTGACAGTGTCAGAACCTTGGGAAGCTGACCACAGTGCAGATGGGTCACGATAACTCAGGGCTCTATGCTAAATGGCTTGTGGAGTGTGTATTGGTTCGCAATGAAATCACAGGACACACTTACAAGTAAGCAATTGTTTTTTGAAAAAGAAAATGTACGCACTTTTAGCCTTGCTAAAAAAAAACGAACAAACATTTTTCTGCAGGTTTCCCTGTGGGCGGTGGTTAGGTAAAGGTGTAGATGATGGTAGTCTGGAGAGAATTCTTGTTGGAGAGCTGATGACCCCCAGCACTGAGAATGATGAGAGAATGTGCCGCACGCCCCCCATGCAACAGTCCCCCGGCATGATGAGGAGGTTTGTCACCATCTCGCCAAACAGTAAACCAAGTAAGTCACACATCGCTGGATATCCATGTTATTTCCTTCAATTCCCCAAATATTTAAGTACTGTGCTACTATATTGTATATACTCAACATAAAGTTGGAGATTAGAGATTACGTTAACCGAAAATTTTCCATCTTTTACCAATTATTTTTAGCTCTGACGGAAAATTTTGAAGGCTGTCCGTCATTTTGAAAATATGGAACAGATAGAGTGATGGATAAAAATAGGTCATGACGGAGTCTGACAAAATGACGGACTGTAATTAACACAGCGTTACCACTGGTGTAGATGAGTGATGGACAAGTGAATCGTCTCACTGATATTTTTTGTCTCTATCCAGAGCTAAATACAGGGCAGATCCAGGAGGGAGTTGGGGAAGCCATCAATGGGATTGTAAAGCATTTCCACAAGCCGGAAAAAGAGGTGAGAGACCATCGTCTAGACAGGCCCCAACATGTAACTCCATTATTCATCAGCAGCAGAAAATCTTTGTGTGGTCTGGTCCTCTGATTGTCTTTAGATTCAAGTAGCTAACAGGCCACAGTTTTTTTTACTTTTTCTAAATGAATGTTATGAACGCCAGACAATGAACATCATACACTTCATGTAAAATATCTTGTTTTAATTGTTTTGCTTCTATTTGTGAATTTCAATTCAAGATACTGTACTGTATTTTTGTGATGTAACAAAAACACTTGTTTTACTTGTCTTAACCAAAGTTGTTTTTTTATCTTCTCTATAGAGAGGCAGTCTGACTCTACTCCTCTGTGGAGAATATGGCCTTGTCTGGGCCTTGGAGCAAGTTTTTCAGCATGGTTTCAAATCACCTCGTTTATTTAAAAATGTCTTTATTTGGGATTTCTTAGGTAATCACTTGATGACTTGCTTGAAGTCAAATTGTTTATAATTCAATGTACAAATTATAATTTTATGTTTTACTCAAACAGAAAAATCCCTGGTGTATTTTGAAAGTGCAGAGCAGAAGGAGGTGAATCCAGATGAAAACTGGCAAAGCAGAGTGCGCCACTTTTGTCGTTTTATGCGCGCCATCAACAGCACACCAAGAAATATTGGCAAAGATGGGAAGTTTCAGATGCTTGTTTGTCTTGGAGCAAGGTATATTAATTTTCATTTTTGTCTAAAGCATTGCAGTAAAATCCTAAAACAATTCATTTTTGTGACATTTTAAGACAAAAAATGGTTGAAATAAAAATTTGCTACTAATGCATGCCAAAGTTGGTATGCTACTGACCTACCGTAAAGCCTCCTGCGAGGATTCTTTAAGTATCAGATATTTTAATGGTTTCGTCAAGTGACAGTGTGAACAGGGACACTGAGTATTGAGTGGTGGATTTTCAGTAACAGTTTATTATTCATTAAAAAAACTTTTATCTTTAAAATGCAGGACAAGCTTAATACAATACCAGATCTAATGGAGCAAGTACAAAGAAAAAAAAAATTATACCATCAATGTGCCCTTTTCTTGTAGGGATCATTTGCTGCATCACTGGGTTGCTTTGCTGGCCGACTGTCCTATCACTGCTCAGATGTATGAGGACACCGCACTGATCAAAGACCGGACTTTGGTAAACTCTCTGATCAGAGTGTTACAGACTCTGCAGGAGTTTAACATCACCCTGGAGGCTTCACTTGTCAAAGGTGTGGGTATCTAAACCAAACCATGTTTCATCTTTTACATCAGGGTGTACTGGGAAATATCAAAGGACCTTATGACAAGTAAATGAAGCTTTTTATGCAGGATCAGACTTGAACAATGAACTTTTTGGCTTATATTAAAGCTACTGTTACATTTGCCATATATTAAGTGCAATGAGCCTTTCAAGATATGTATGTTGATATTTTTATCCTGAATGATGTTGGCCATTAGATGTTATAATATGTTTTTTTATTATGACCATTTTCACAGTACTGACGATGATCTACTTGTGCTAGAATGTTCTATCGAAAGCTGAATATTTTCTTTGTTATTGTGAACTGCTGATAATGGATCTATTTAAAGGAAAGTGAGGATCAAAATGGTTTATATTTTCAGAGAAAAACAGTATTATTTTGTTAAATCGGTCAAGTTGCTTGCTCTGTTTTAAACTCAGATTCCAATGTCATATTGCAGAGCGTAAAGCAAGTGATGTAGAAGTATGCTTTATAAGTATGTGTGTGACAGGGGTTTTGTGGTATAAAAATCACTCAACTTTATTTTTTAGAAAAAAAAAAAGATATGTTTTGGTTGGGAAATATATGCAGAAGATTTACTTTAATCTCTTCTGCCATGAATGAAGATAATTTTTGCATGAGATTGTGGAATATATCCACTAGTGGAGATTACATTTGGTATAAAGGACCCCTCCAATTTATTAGTTTGTCAACTTGTCAACTCCGTATCACATGACAGCCTTCTTGTAAATATCTACTGCCAGCTATTTGTCCTTATCTCATTATAATCCATACATTGAGCCCAATCCATAGGCTACTCAATCCATGCAAGGTTTTTGTGACACTGGTCTTTCCCCTCAGATATCACCATCATGTTTTCTTGCTATGCAAAATTTAGAAGACAGAATTCAACATTATCATCATCATCATATAATGAAGTGTTACAGCTGAGCTCTTTCTGTTATGGACTTGCACAGAACAAGAAATATGGTATGTAAAGAACTTTATTTCTGTGCCAACAATGTCTGAATGACTGTGTTGTGTTTATTTGAGTACAGTGCACAAATAAGCATCTTGAAAGAAAGAGTATATTTTGGGTTTCCAAAACTGTTGTACATTAATTGGAATTGTAGTGTTTACAGTGTGTATAGTGTAAAAAATATATTAAAATAAAGCATCTGAAATAACATCTGAAATCACTCCATTTTTAATTATTGTACATCCAAAAGGTCATTTTTTAAAAGACAAAACACATTCATGTATAACCCCAGGGCTTTTAGCTGAATAAAAATGTAAACAAACTCGTTCGCGCCATGTCAATTAGCTGTTTTTTTTTAGGTTTGGTACAAATGAATTGTGGGATGTTGAGTCCAAAGAGGAGGCGTTTTGCCTTACGTGTTCGGGTTGTGTCTCTCTGTTTGACTACTGTTCCCGCCATTCAATATTTACGAGAGGGACGTGAGGTTCACGCTGATTGGCGGAATCGCTGTTCAAACTCAGGAGTAACACTCCTTATATGGTAATTTTAGCCCGACCCTTTCATTCCGTTTTTTTATGCTAATGTTATTCTAATACACAGCTGTATGCCGTAGTAGTATGAGCATGCGCAGTGTGAGAAAAGAATACGGCGAAGATTCAAAGTTTTTGTTCAGTAAGTGCACTCTTATTTTTCTTTAACAAAAAGTACACTTGTAATTTATATGTAATGGTATTTTGTTTTTTTGCGGGTGGTGTTTCTGTGGTGTAGTTGTAAGTTGACGCCTCTGTTAGAGCCGTTGTAGCTAAAGATACAAAAGACAGCCGACTCGACAATAGGATAACGTGGAAGTCAATGAGAGCGCGGCGTGGTTGTGTTAGCATTACTGGCTAAGCTAATATGCTAAAAGCTAACAACAATGAACCGTATTTGGCGCTCTTCGGTGAAAAAGTTTGAATTTAAAGGGATAAGTCAAGTCTTCGACACTCAATCAAACAATTTTATTCATTGTTATAGGGGTGAATGTCACTAAGTGCAAGCATGAGTGTTAAGTGACTACTTGTGTTATATAAAATGCAAGAGTGGCTCTATAGCTTTTGTTTCTTGACTTCAAAAAGAGCCGCTACCCCTTTTTTTGTTTTTACTTTTAAAAACAATCTTTTATCATTGGTAAATGCAAGCTATTGCTAAATAGTTTTTTAAAGACTTCTTTTATATCGCGTATTTTTTTTCATATTGTTTGGTCAGTTTTGCAAAAGTGGATTTTAACTAGTAACGTGAATGAGCATCTTGTCAATGTAGCTGTCAGATGGTTTACATGTTTCAGACATAATCATTACTAAATGTCAATGAGCAAAAGTAAACTATGTTTCGGTTGTTTCACATATAAGGTGCGCTTTCGTTATTGTTTTATAGCGTACTAATTTTCTTTGAAAGTGTGTTTTAGCGATGGCTCAAATAACAATTTTCCAGTCAATGGTGTTGTAAAAAATAATTGTCCGAATTAAGATGCTTTTTGTTCGTTTTCTGTGTTTTATTCGATGTATTGGACATATTTGCTGTGAGTCTGTGCGCGTGTTGGCACCGCCCCCTTTTAGTAGTAGAGCGTCTACAGACATTCACTGTGCTCACCAATTTAACAGAAGCTGCAACAATTACTGTTTTTCTTTTACAGATCTGTGATTTTACATCAGCATCAGGCTATGTTTGGCTTTCACAAGTCAAAGATTTACCGGAGTAACGATGGTTGTTGCATCTGCAAGACCAAGTCTTCCAGTTCACGCTTTACAGACAGCAGTCGTTATGAGGAAACCTTTAGACTCTGCTTTGGGTAATTCTTCTCCTTCATTTGTAGTGGTGTATTAGTCTGTAGTTCGCACATTTGTTTAGACTGTGAGAAATTTATATAATGTAATCTGGTTTATTCTGTTTATCAAGGCTGTCAGAGGATCGTGTTGGAGACATTTGCAATGCCTGTGTCTTACTGGTGAAACGATGGAAGAAGTTACCTCATGGATCAAAAAAGAATTGGAACCATGTATGTTTTGATTTAGTTGATTGATCTGCCTGTATAAATTATTCTTGTATCTAAATGTTTGATATTTTTCTTTTTCTACATAGGTGGTTGATGCCAGAGCAGGGCCAGGTTTCAAAATGACAAAACCCAAGAAAATAAAGAACAGTGATGGGAAAAAGAAGAGCAAGTTAAAGAAGCTCCACAAGTTAAAGAGACAAAGTACGGGCAACTTGGATATATTCGTAAATACTTTTAACTGTCCCTGGATGCCTTTACATTTGAAGCACTTGAATACACACAAATTAATTTTTTTGTCTTTTCAGATTCCGATGCCCACAGCACAACCTCTAGTGTTTCTCCTGCCCAGTCCCCGAGTTACAGCAACCAATCAGATGATGGTTCAGACATTGAATCCAAACAAAGAAGGACATCTCCATCCATTTACTCCTTTTTGGATCGTTCATATTGGAAAAGGTAAGTTGGTGCAATACAACATTCATTCACTGTCTGTTATTTGCAAAACAAGCTCCTATTTTGAAATTCTCTTTGTAGGCAAAAAGTGTGCTGTGGGATAGTCTACAAAGGGCGCTTTGGAGAAGTTATCATTGATCCTCGTCTGTTTAAGCCCTGTTGCAGTTCCAAAAAGCAGAAGACACTGGTATCCACACAGGTGGCCACACACTGCCCAGAGTCACTTCCCCCAAAACTACCAGAAGACATTAAAGACACCTGGTGATGGCTTTTGTCGAATAATTTTTTTATACGGTTATCCGTGGCATTCACTTGGATTTGTCTCCAGTGGCAGACTTCCCTTTTACTTTAATGAATAGTGTAGTTTATCCCCTTTTTTATACTTTTTAATACAAAAAAAAATCTGAATAGAAACAAAAAATGGGCATTAGTGTTATTTATAGGAAAACAGGAATGTGTTGAGATTCTTTTACTTTGTTATTTTTCTAGCTAATGAGCTACACTTTGTAAATATAACACATTTTTATACATATCAAGACTGTTATATTTTTGTTAATTTGTTAAAACTTGTATGCATATCACCGGTTATTTTTAATGTCAGCTTTGTTTTGTTGTAAATGTTTTCTTTACATGTGATATGAGTAGATATTTAAGCACAAAAAGGGCTAATCCTGACACCTTATGTCTAGTATATTAGTTGTTAATGAACGTATCACGCTTTTATTGTGTAGTTAGATAATGATGCAACTCCTCATTTCCATTTATTGTAAACGGTAAACACCTGTTTTAATTTGTCATCGGTGAATGACCTTTTAGTTAAATGTTTTGGAACCATGCATGCGAAACATTCCCGATTATTTGTTTTGTGCAGACTTTAATAGCAATAGCTCAGTGGTAGTAATCCACATTATAAAGTAAAGCATTTCTT
>JAVQKG010323542.1:0-10154 GCA_036025885.1 Hypseleotris bucephala | reverse complement strand
TAACAATATAAAGCCCCTTAGACATCACAGATTAAAGTCGCAGTTAGTGCCAAAACATTGTATAGGGGAAATGAGCTGTCCTGGCGTCGGTATGCACTCTCCGAGTGCTTTCTAGTTTAATGATGGTTTTTACCTGTTTTATTTTATTTTTTACTGGTTTTAGTCCTGGTTTAGTATTGGTTTAGACCTTGTTTAATCCCGGTTTAGACTTACTGAGGTCCAGAAAAATTACACTTCTCTCTATCTACTTTTTTCCTAAGGTGATGACAAACCCATGTAATCAAATGTACATATTTTGTGTAGACCAGCATGGGGTGTCCCGGTACCTGTTTGAGGGCCAGTGTCACCTGTCCTGTCCAGAGGGGTACTTCCACTCCATGATGTGGCGCTGTGAGGTGTGTCCCGAAAACTGCCTGGTCTGTACGTCTGCCCTCAGCTGTGTCCACTGTGGACCGGGACACAGGCTCAAAGGGGGACTCTGTGTGCCTCTACAGTGCAGTGAAGGTAAGTTCAACTTACACATTACAGAAATATGATTTTAAACATACACAGCATCTCACTCTCTTAATTCAGGATGTAATTTTGTTTGTAGAATAATTTTAGTGATTTTAATTGTTTGAAAAACTATAAAATGAGACTAGATTTTCAAGGTTAGGTATACATACTGGACCTTATAGACATGTAGAAGTGTGATTGTATTATTATTATTATTATTATTATTATTTTTATTTATTTATTTTTATTTACATAATGCAACAAATACAGGGCAGGACATTTACATACAGTACATTTAACAAACCGAATACATGGACATGGACAGAGAGTGTTATTTTTTAATTTATCGATATGATATTGACCAGAAAAAAATCTTCACCCAGTTTCCAGAATGCTGCTGCCACTTAAAACCAATTTTATGCATTGTATCACGATTCAACAATCTTCCCAACTTAATATTCATAACTTCACATCACAATTCGATTTTAATATCCATATCACCCACCTCTACCATTTACATGCAGTGTTTTTACACTTTTTATATCTGGTAATTAGGTTAGATGACGAGCTTACTTTTTACTCTCTCTTTATGTCTATATCAAAGTGTACTACCATTTATACACAGTTGCACTTGCGCCTTTTCCCCGATATTTTAATTTCAATTTCTCATTCATGCATGTTGCTTAGGTGAAGTGGCAGATGTCCATAACGAAGAGTGTCTCCCGTGTGACGAAGGCTGTGCTCAGTGTAAACACAGTAAGTACAACTGCACATCTCTCCATTTCTTAATTCAGGATGCAATTTCTTCTGTCAAATTATTACTCTAAACTCTCTGAATAATGATTTTAATTGTGTGAAAAACTATTGAAGTAAATCATGCCGCCTAGAGCTCATTCTTTGCTGTCTTTCGTGTCTATACAAGCGCACTTCCTTCACACAGAGATGATTAGGTTCATACCATTTGAGAATTTGAGGTTTGAGACGCTCTGTCATTATCTTATTTTCCGTGATATGTCTTCATCCGGACCAAGCTTTCCCTGCAGCCGACAACTGAGTAATAATCTCCATTTTACAAACTAGAACAAGTACATCTCTGATTGGAAATGATGCAAGTCTACTGTCTGTGGCTGGTACATACAAGGTGTGTGTGAGGCACCCCCACTCAAATACCTGGCAAAAAAAGTCAATAAGGCAATAAGGTAAAAAAACACACAATTTCGCAAAACGCAATTTCGATTTTATCTGATCTTAGATACACAGAAGGCTACTGCTTTCAGTGTCTTCATAAAACCTTTCCATCTACAAATTCAATGCACGTCCAATGCCGGGCCGGGCACCTAAAAACTTATCTACAAATGCAAGCAAGCCAATTACTTAAGAGCATCTTATTGAATACTTACTGCATGGGCGATTACAAGTATGTACCAAAAGAATGAGGTTAGCTAAATATTGCTGAATGACCAGGTTATTCCATCAATGGATTTTTTTCCTTCCCTGATGGCATGGGCATATTCCAAGATGACAATGCCAGGACTCAAATTGTAAAACAGTGGTTCAGGGAGTATGAAATTATATCATTTTCACACATGGATTGGCCACCAAAGAGTCCAGATCTTAACCCCATTGAGAATTTTTGGGATGTGTTGGAGAAGGCTTTGTGGTTTCGACTCCCATCATCAACACAAGATCTTGCTAAAAAATGAATGAAACACTGTATAAAAAATAAATCTTGTAACATTGCAGAAGCTTATCAAAACAAAGTCACAGCAAATGCCAGCGGAAATCAAAGCTGAAGGTGGTCCATGACTTTTTTGATTACTTTTTTTGGAAAGCCATTCTGCAAAGTGAACAGGAAGATGAAAAGTTTATATTACAAAACATATCCTTTTTTTAATATGTAGTTACTAGTATTGGCTCAATGGCTCTAGTCCCTTTAATAAACCCTAATGTTGAACGGTGGAGCACTTTGTAAAGTAGTGTAACAACCATAATTTCATTGTCAGTGTGAGAAAACTGAAGAGATAGTTTTGATCCAGGACAATTGGGAGACCACACCCCACTCTCCATCCCTGACTCTGACAAAGTAATCTTGAATCTTGAAAGAACATGGAGAAAATAACATAATAATATAATAATTAATGAAGTAATTTTGTAAAATTAATAGGGAGACAAAAAGCCTACTAACTAACCTTTGTTTTCACATGTTTTCACCTCCATATTTCAAAACAGATATGCCATTATTCCTTTTTTTGTGTCAGTTTACATTTGAGCTATAGTCCACTCACGTAGACAGAGCCTAAAGGCCGGATTTGTGGCTCCTCTCTGTTCTCTGACGAGGAATTACCTCCACAAGCCCAGGCCTGTCGCACAGTCAGCACGCCTTTGCTGTAAGGTAGAGGTGTGGGCTGCTGTACCATAAGATATTATACCAAGACCAAACCAGGACTAAACCAAAACTAAACCAGGACTAAACTAGGACTAAACCAGGACTAAACCAGGACTAAACTAGGACTATATCAGAACTATACCAGGACTATACCATGACTATCCTACAACCAAGATTGTACCAGGACTAAACTAGGACTAAACTGGGACTAAACCAAGACTAAACTAAACTAGGACTAAACCAGAACTAAACCATGTCTAAACCCAGACTAAACTAGGACTAACACTAACACAAGACTACACAGTGATTAGGAATACACTTGGAATACACTAGGAAGACCAAGACTGTACTAGGGCTGAAACAATTAATCGGATTAATCGTGATTAATCGATTACTGAAATAATCGTCAACTAATTTAGTAATCGAATAATCATTGATCGTCGATTAATTAACCGATTAACTGAATAATCGGTTAATTAATCGACAGATTAATCGATTATCAAAATAATCGTTAGCTGCAGCCATAGACTGTACCAGAAGTAAACTAGGTCTAAACCAAGACTGGACCAAACTTGAATTAAGACAAGACAACCAGGACTAAGCCAATACTTAACCAAGTCCAAACTAACTTTAACTGGTTCCATAAGCAATGGTTTATATACAACATCAAGCTCATAAATGAAACCAAATCCATGCTGTTAAGACTCCACCAAAAGTGCCTTTGAGTGTGGAGAAAAGCAATGTATTATTTATTTTTACCTAAAAGACCCTTACCATAGCTTGAGCCAGGTCATAAATACTCTATACTTAGTTCTGTTGCCGAATTTATATGGTACAAGAGCGCCCTCTGCTTGTGTGAAAGGGGACTATGGTGTGTGTCCCTGCTTTCATATTCAAAGTTTTAGTTTCAGTAAATGTGTTGTTAATGGAGGTGTATAATGAGTGTATATATGTTTTTTCAGAGAATCTTCAGGAGGGAACTGTCTGTGTCAAATGTGAAGACGATTACTACCAGTAAGTCCAACTTTCATTTGTAGAGCAAGAAGGAAACCAACTAAAAAACTGAATATTGTGTACGCATTAACACCAGGGTTTGACATTAGCCTAGCCAACATGCCAAATGGCAAGCAACACATTTTCTATCACTAGCCAAAATATCTTGTTTAATTTTGCTGCATACACACTACATTTTGTTTAGACCTGCCTTTATCCAGCTATGTTTAAAAATGTCCACCAAATGTAGAATACCTCATAGTAACTGATAGGACATAAATAAATTAGCAAGTAAAAATATGCAATTGCAAAATCAATTATTTTTTTTAACCACATTAACAACTCATGAATAAAAAAATAACAATAACATGTAAAAATCTTAGGTAGCCTCTGATTAACTTTATTTATTAGACCACATATCCACATGAAATAGGATTATGTGTAATTATTGGTAAAAGTAAAGTAAATATTGACTTGTTTGTTGCTCAGGTTTGGGTCAGATTGTCATAAGTCGTGTCCAGATCGGAGCTACAGTGTGGACAAGACCAAAGAGTGTTTAAAATGTGAAGATAAACACTGCATCAACTGTGACCAGACGCAGTGCTACTGGTGTGAGGACGGCTTCTATGTGTTCGGTAATAACAACAATTATTTATTTTCTTTATTTTATATCAATTAAAAAAGAAAAAGAAATCCTTGCAATTAGGGATGCATAGATCTTAAAATTATATAGACCATTTGTAATACCAATATTTTAATTACCAATTTGGCCGATTAGGATGTAAATATGTTTTGATAAGGGTGTCCAAACTATGACCCAAGGCCAAGTTTTGCAATATTTCTGGCCTTCAGGCTTACCTCTTAATTCACCCAAATGGTCTTTTTACTCCATGTGACTCTAATCTAACTAAAAGAAAGCAGCAATGTGTAACAAGATATTCTTTCACTTTTCTGTGTGGTAGAGGCCCAAAAACTGCCAGAAGTGAAATCGGTCAACTCAGCAAGTGGCCCTCCTCTATATCATTGTAGAAATAACTGCTTTAAAATGTTTCTCAATATAAGTGACGGAATTATGAAAATAATTCAGTTTGACTTTTGAATCAGACAAATATAAAAAACATAGAAATAAAAAAAGGTGACAAATTCTTTTTCACCACACTTTATGTAATTTTTTTCTTCATACCCCTGTTTTGTTTTCAGACGGAGAGTGTGTGGACCACTGTAAGTCTGGTTTCTTCCTGGACGGGGAGAGTCAGGATTGCGAGGCGTGTCATCGGGCGTGTCGTACGTGTGGTGGTCCGCGATACGATGACTGTGACAGCTGTGAGGAAGACTACACTCTCAGGAACGGGGAGTGTCTGGAGAGCTGGCAACTGGAGCCATGTGACGAGAAGTACTATAGAAACAGTAAGGACCAGTCACTGTGGTAGGACTAGTTATGGGGTTGGGAGATGTATATGATTGAAGCAGATGGTTCACTGTGGCACATGAAAGGTTAAGATGAAAGTTGATTGTTTATTTAATTGAAGATTGGTTGTTTATGGGGTCTATATAATCAGAAAGAAAAGGAAAAAAGTCACCAAATAATAAATAGTAGTGAAATAAAGTCAGCATATTGGAGTGGCAGTGATGCAGTGGGTAAGCATTCTCCCCCTCAACCAGAGCGGATACTGTTGTTGTGTCCCTGGGCAAGACACTTAACCCGCATTCCCTATGAATGAATGCAGTTGTGTGATTGGTGTTTGGTGGTGGTTGAAGGGGCCATAGATGCAGACTGGCAGCCACGCCTCTGTTAGCTTTGGCTGCACAAGTAGCTTACCGCCATTGGCTGTGACTGTGGAGTGAATGAATAATGCAATTTGCAAGTATGTTGGTTTTGAGAAAAGCACTACATAAAACCGATGCATTATTGTCATTACATTATTGTGTTTTTTCTGTCTTGTGCTGTCTTCAGATCAGCGAAAATGTAAGCCCTGTCACTCTTCCTGTAAGTTCTGCTCAGGCTCCAAAAACAGCGATTGCCTCGTCTGTTTTGCCGGTAAGATCCACCTCTTACTTCTATCTTTGAATCATTCACAGCATTATTAATATTGGTCACACTATATTTTACATTATCCCTTAACTACATTGTATCTACCTCATTAAGTACAATATAATACACTGTCTAACAAACTTTAACAACATGTAAGTACATTGTACCTACATAATGGTTAAGGTTAGGGTTAGTTACAATGTAGTTACATGTTATTACAGTTTGCAGTGTATTACCTTGTACTTAATGAGGTAGATACAATGTAGTTAAGGGATAATATAAAATAAAGTGTTACCTTATTATTATTATTATTTTTTTTAATTACACACATTATATTTTTCCCAGATCACTTCCTGACCGCCCAGCAGAAGTGTGCGATTCGTTGTCCTTCCGGGACCTTCCCCAACGGGACGTCCGGTCGGTGTGAGGAGTGCTCTAAAGGCTGCATGGTGTGTCAGGATTCACAACACTGTCTGCTCTGTCACCACGGACTAAACCTGCAAGAGGGGTCCTGTACATCACTATGTCAGAGGTAAGGGGATAGGATTGTAACAAAATACTCATACGAAGGTAGGAGTGGGTGATATGGCGATAAAAATGTTGTGACAACCAGCGAATCTGGGAGGATAGTTGAATTGTGTTACAGTGCATTCATTTATGCTCTGCTCTTCACTGTCATTTTTACTGTAACAATGATAGTGTTCAGATTAATTAAAAAAGGAAAGTAAATAGTAAATTATGATTCCCACTTAATTGGGCGTACATTGAATTTGCAGTTCCAGTAGAGTGTACAGTGTAAACTAAATTGTGATAAAATCAAAATCGTGGACTTGATCTTAATAAAATTGTGATCAAAGTGATTTAGAGAAATTAGAGACAAATTAAAAGATCAATTAAAACATAGACAGTTAATGTAACAGTAAAAAATGAAAATGAGTGCAGATAAAAACACATTCAGTTGTCATATGCACAGCTACAAAGAACAGTTTTCAGCCTGGACTTAAACATTGTGAGAGTAGAGTCCAGTCCAATTTAGCCTTTTAAGTAATATGGCAACTTTTGTGTTTCTCTCAGAGGTTTTCCGCGTGATGGTGTGTGTCAGCCCTGTTTGCCCGAGTGTGTGTCCTGTCAGGGGAACTCCTCCGTGTGCCTCAGCTGTGAACAGGGGCACTTCCTGGTGGACCACTCCTGCCTAAAACACTGTCCCGACCAGTACTACACCTCAGAGAACCAGTGTCACCGCTGCCCTCAGGACTGCCTACAGTGTACCCAGGACAAACTGTGCAAGAGTCAGTATTAGTCAATATTAGTCTAAGGGATGGGGCAATATACAAAAATAATTATGCATGAGGCGATACAGATTTTTTGGGTAACAATTGTCTTGGCCATAAAAAATGAAATTAACGATAACTGTACAAGAGTCAATATTAGTCTTAGGGATGGAGCAATTGTTGAAACAGATAATTGTGCTTCCCAAATTTGCCTATAGGGTTCAGCTTAGATCCTGCAGGGGAGGCACAAAAGACCATCAGATCTTTGGGAAAAATTTACCTTGAAATCAATAACAAATATGTAGATAATTATGACATATTTAATCAAATATTAATTCAAATTACTATAAAAATAAAATGACAATACTCAATGACTATAAAGTGTTATTTCCAGTGTTTTTAACAGAAATTCAGATTAAATAGATGACCATGGTTTGTATTTCAGATCAACACATTTGAAACTTTTCGTCATTCCAAAATTCAATTTATTTACCTATACTTTTATATCCTCTCTATTTATTAATATGTTCAGACCTCAAGCATACTGGATATTACCGTTATTTATTTTTAATTAAACGAGAGTAAATCTTAAGGATTTGAGAAGCTTTTTTATTGTTGGTTTTGTTGGTTTAGTAAGTTCAAATGCACCATGATTTGAGAGAATACATGCATGTCCCAGTTTTTAGGTATAGAAATCTGCTCACCCTAGCTATAAAGAAAAGCTTATTGCCTTGAGCTGGCCCTGGCTTTGACCCTCTGTTGCCCTTGTTTTGTCCCCAGAATGTGCCCAGTTCTACTTCCTGCACCAGTTCAGGTGTGTGGAGGAGTGTCCCGTGGGGTACTTTGAGGACGAGGTGCAGCAGGAGTGTGTGGAGTGTGATAAAGAGTGCTCCTCGTGTGATGGACCGGACTCTGACGACTGTATCGTTTGTAAAAACCCAAACGCTGTGAGATACAAGGGAGAGTGTCTGGGGCAGTGCACCAACCATACGTACTACGACAGGACCACCAATGAATGTAGAGGTATGGACATTACTCTAGGACAGGGGTCTGAAACCGCAGAGATCGAAAGAGACATTTTTTGTTGAAAATGAGGCTGTTTCCTAAGATAGACTACTTGTTGGTTATTTGTAGTTCTGAAAATCTGGTATGAAGGTTTAATTATAAAATCCGGGATTTAACTAAGCAAACAGGTAAGAGCCTCCTGTAGTAGGTTCAGCAACGTATGTGCCCAAAGAATGAGGTCAGCTGACTACCTGAATGACCAGGTTATTTTGTTCATGTATTTTTTCTTCCCTGATGGGACGGGCATATTCCAAGATGACAATGCCTGGATTCATCAGGCTCAAATTGTGAAAAAGTGGTTCAGAGAGCATGAGACACAATTTTCACATGGATTGGCCACCACAGAGTCTAGACCTTAACCCCATTGAGAATCTTTGGGATGTGCTAGAGATAGCTTTGCACAGTGGTCCGACTCTCTGACTCTCAACAATTGGACAGAAATAAATCTTGTGAGACTGCAGAAGCTTATTGAAACAATGCCATCACAAATGTGTGCAATCCAAGCTAAAAGTAGTTCAACCAAATATTAGTGTCTGACCTTTTTTTGATAGTGACTTTTTTTTGGCCGGGCAGTGTATTTACCCATCACCTCACTACTGTTTTGTAAGATGGTGTTAGTTGATGTATAGTTGATTTGTTGATTTGGGTAAAATGAATACAGATTTTCAGTGTTTTCTATAAACGTTTGATAACCACTGTACATTTGTCATTTGATAAGCATCTTCTTTCTTTGTCATTTTCACTCAAGAAGTTTGTTGTGGAAGAATCATTAAAATGTTCAAATTCATATCAGTGTTTTTCTGTGTTTTCTGTTATGGAGTGTTGAGACATTTTGTAATAATGCTGCATTATGGACAGAGGTGGGTAGTAATCAGTTACATTTATTCAGTTACACTTAACTTTTTGAATAAATTGTACTTCTAAGAGTAGATACACCATAGTTTATACTTTTACTTGAGTGATAATATTTTGAAGTAACAGTAGCCTACTTTTACTTGAGTAAAAATGTGTGTCTGTGTGCCTTCATTTTAAAAAATGTTTACTGTTTTTAGTTTATCTCTTTAAAATACTAAAATCATTTTTTTTCATCATCTGACATTGCAAACAGTTACTCAGTACTTCAATGTTTTTTTAACCCTGTACTTCTTTCTCTTACTAATAGTAACGGTACTCTAACATGAGTAAAATTATTGTTATTATATAGTGGAGTAAAAATTATACAAATTTGTCTTCCAGAATTATTGGAGGTAAAGTATTACAATATTAGAATATAACTTACTGTAAGTACATACTTCCACCTCTGGCAGTAAGTAACCTATGTACCATCACACAGATCATTAACAAGCATGAGGTCACCGTCAGCTGCTGATAGAAATATTGTAATTGTAATTCCCAATCCCACACAAAGACACAAAGCACAGATTAGTCACTGGAGTCATCAGTCTCTGTTCATGTGATCACGTGTGGATCATCTTTATATATCTACAAAGGGCATGACACATGTGACAGTGATACAATCAAGACTAATGACAGATAGATAGATAGATAGATAGATAGATAGATAGATAGATAGATAGATAGATAGATAGATAGATAGATAGATAGATAGATAGATTAGGTAGGTAGTAGATATGTAGGTAGGTAGTAGATTAGTACATAATGTAGGTTGGTAGGTAGGTAGTAGATACATAAGTAGTAGGTACATCTGTAGGTAGGTAGATTAGTAGGTAGGCAGTAGGTTAGTAGGTAGGTAGTATGTACGTAAGTAGTAGGTACATAGGTAAGCAGTGGGTTAGTAGGTGGGTAGTAGGTACATACGTAGGTAGGTACATAGGTAGGTAGTAGATTAGTAGGTAGATAGTAGTAGTAGTAGTAGTAGTAAGTAGTAGTAGCAGTAGTAGTAAGTAGTAGT
>JAVQKG010323533.1:0-10715 GCA_036025885.1 Hypseleotris bucephala | reverse complement strand
AAGCAGTAATTTCTCTGAGTGAGCTGTCTAAACAAAACCAGACCTCCGAACCTAATCATTTTATCACAACTAAAAGCAAACCGTTAAGTTTTACAACACTCCCAAAGAGCACTAAGTACTTAACTCATTCCTATTGTCTAGAGATCCACTTTTATTGCCCCTGTGATGGGACAAGTCAAGCCAAAAAAAGTTTTTCCACACCCCCTTAAGAAAACAATAGACCCCACAAATCTACATAGTGACGTAGTCCAAACCAAACCCCTACTTTCACTGTTCTCATGTTGATTTATGCTTCAGAGCTCCGCTGCTGTAATTCAGATGACGAAATACAGAGAACCCCAGCCAAGTGATTCCACTCGACTGTACCATTTAACAATTGACCTCGGTCCAAAGTTTTTACATAATGGCCAACCTGGTGCCAAAACAAAAGACAAAAGACAGAGAAAATAATAAGTTAGAGTATAAGCATGTTTGTAGCACAAGTGGTATCTATCTCCCAAAGCCTCTCCATTGTAATATAATGTAATACAGAGGGTACAATAAGTAGGGGATTTCAATCTTCTGATACCAAAATCCAAACTTGGAAAATATTTATCATTCCAGTTACAATTTTATAGGACGAAAATGTACCAAAATCCTTGACAAAACCAGGGGACTAAGCAAGATTTTAACAAAACCCAGACTTGATGACTCCTATAAGTAACATTAGATAGACCCTGCGTACTACCACTGAATACAGTTTGAGAACCATGGTCTGAAAACATGATGACAGCCAGTCTGAATGATAGAATACAAAATCTGCTCTGGGCAAGTCTTTCTTGTTATCTTCCAGCAATAAAGCAAAGGCATAAACTACACGAATAATGGGAGGGTTGCTTCCTGACATAACATTCGCCAAATGCATCTTCTCATTCAAATCAGACAAAGTACAGAGACATGTTTGTACAGTACATAGTTATGTGCACTGCTGCTGGTCAGTGAGATAATAAAGTGCCTTGGGGAAACTCCTTTTGCAGAAAGCCTACAACCATGTGAAAAGCACTGCCAGAGCTCTCATACGGTCTGTCTTTAGGATATCTCAATAAAGATGAATCTATACTGGACTATCCCCACTTCTTCCAGCTTTATTTGGCTCCAGTACTAAATCTTATCTAGCTGCAATAATACAGCCCATATTTGATACATACATGTACAGTGAATACAAGTGGACTTTTGATGGCTCTTCCAACTATTTTGTCATTAGTTTTACTACAGTTCCATACATTTCAAGCTCATATCTACAAACGTTTTATAACACCATTAAAAATTACCTCCGGCCATGGGCAATACAATATTATGTTTGTGAGTGGTGAGTAGGCAACATAGCATTAGCATAACATGAGCTGTAATATAGATTGAGGGGATTTACTAATGGATATATGCAGACAGGAAGGCTGCGATACACCAGGCTATGACAGAGTGTTTGGGCTCAGGTGGCGCAGCATGCTGTCCACATTAATCTGGTCATTATCTGTGTACCAGCATGAGCTCCCACGACAACATATGATTACACATGTACGCTTATTGCAGGCTTATAAACAAACAAGTCCACTCATGTCAAATCTTATCTACCTTACTCAGAAAGAAGCTGCTGCCTGAGGCCAAACATTCACTTTAGATTAGCCAGCTGGCAAAACAAAGCATCAAAATACCAACAGAAATGGACATGCTAATGATGGTAATAGGGTTCTATTTTGCTAACTTTTGTGAGATTTCTACCACTTTCCTCAAAAAACATGCACAAAGCTATATTTTGTTTGTGTTCAAGTGTGTTTGAATAATCCTGTATGCTTAGATACTGACATTCTTTGGAGCTGAAAACACATACTGCATAGGTAGGACAGCCCTGCTTGCTACCACATTTTATTGTTTGTATCAGCACTAGTAGTGAAGTGGGTGTGGCTAGCAAGAGGAATGAGGGCCTTAAAGAGACATGCACATAATCGAAGCTTAATCAGCAGAATAAAAACAACAGGTTCCAAAAAGAAAAATGTAAATAAATATTTGTAATTCATATTTTATAGATTTATACAAAGTGAAATGCTCATCTTGAGGTAAAAAGCATATTTTGAAAAGCTGTCCCCTTTAAAAGGCCCTTCACTATAAAGCAGGTAGGTGATCTGACATCACCAGTGAGCTCAGTATAGTTTAACACTGAGTAACTGTCTAGCAGTGGGAGAGCAAAGCCAGTTAGACAAAGTATTGGAGAGGAGTGAAAGTGAGAGTTTATGCTTACCCTTTGGCACTTCACTGTCTTCTGTTTCCAGCAGCCTAGAAGAGAGACAAATGAGGTCATTCTTCAAAACACTGACAAATAATACAGGGCTCTTAGCATCAAATCATAAATGTCCTACTGTCTGCGCACTACAAAACCACTTAAGGCTAGCAGTACATGAATAATGCATTGTAAGCTAACAAACATCATCTGATAGGCACCCTACCACGTTTCAGCATGCTGCTCTCTCACTGCCATGATGACTATGATATAACCACCCTATGTAGATGCCTGTTCATGTCCAAGTAATGGCCGTTCAATATGGATGGGGACACAGCAGCTGCCCGTGGGGTAGAGCTGTGATGATGTAATAGGAGGAGGAGGAGGAGAGACGCTGCTTTTAATACAATGGAGCATCGCCCTGGACAGCTGGGACGGGTTAAAGGTTAGGGAAGAAGGGGACACTGCTTCAAGCTACTCAGAATTTGGGGATAAAAATAATTGGACTAACCACAAACAAATAAGAATACATTTAGATTTAAACAATTTAGTGATGTTATTCACTATGGAAAACAACATTATACTATTGCAAGTTATGTTCTTTCTTTTGTTTAGTTTTTACTGAAAAAATTATCCAAACTTGGGAATGGCACAAAGACTACACAGGAGGTTTGTGATGTCTTGTTGCTGCAAATAAGTTAGTAACTGTCAGCATTGATAATTTTATGAATTGCAAGTCCAGGGTAAAGGAATTAGCTTTTTATAAATTACTTATTAAAAAGATTAAAAAGATATGTAACCAGTTATATATTGAAATAATACATTTACAATGACCTATACAACATATGCATTATAAAATTTGCCCCACAATGTCATGCTATTAAAACAAGATCTGCACAAAAGAAAACCATAGTGTGAACTCAGAAGTTACACATCTTTTAACTGATATATTTTAGGCTTGGGTTTGGCCACTGCTCACTGTTTAGTCTGTTTTGGCCATTCATGGCTCACTTGACTTTATAATACACCAGTAACTGCTCCAAGTCATTAACTCTTAGACAAAATATTTATTAAGTGTTAATAGGGTGTGGTGGGTTGTGATGGAAAACCTCAATTTTACTAAAGGTAGAAGAATAATACTGACAGTTATGCAAAAATTGCCACAAAAATGGACTTGAACCGCATGTGTTAGCCATGTGCATTGTTCTGCCCTGGCTTCAAAGAGCAGGTCTTGGCAGTCTTGGCAGACTATGCCACCTAGTTCTCATTTTGCAGCACCGCAACACAGCCTCATTGGAGACCGCATGGCTCAGTGACATCTCATCAAACTCCACCCACACTGTGACTACAGGCTAAAGAAGAGGCATTGTGGCTATAAAAGACTACAGGCTGACAGTTCACAAAGAGGGTGATGAGAAAGCAGCAGTAGTAACAGTAAGTACATTGAGGAAGTTGAAAATCAAAATGTGTTATGATTAAAACCCTTAACGTTTCCCCTTTATCATGTTTTATATTATGTTATTGAAAGTTAGCAAAGTAAGACAGGATGCAGCCATGATTCACATGTGGTTAAAAGATTAAAGTCTTGCTGCCTCTAATTTTCAAGCTCAACGGTTGAAAGCACAACACTTCTGGCAGAAACTGTAAATTTGTCACTCTGAGCCATGTAAACAATAATTACCAAAACTGACTCACTTGAACTCAAAATTCAAACCACTTAATGACACAATGACTTCTCCCAGGCAGTGGTTGTAAAACTCCAGAAGCCTAATTTTGACAACATTTTTTAAAGAAATTAACTAAAGTAAGTAATGGCAAAAAGTACAGTACAGTTTTGGTTAGGATGTAGCTTGCATGTGCTATTGAACATTGTAAATTGTGTAATATGTGCAGATGCATAGCCAAGAAAAAAACATTGGACAGGCAGGCCTATGTAATGTTCATGTTCTGCTACTACTAAATCATTTTGGAAAGATTATTTTGTGGTATCAGAGCCAGATTATGTGTCATAGGTAACAGTCTTTTAAAATGCTGTGTTAGGAATGCAACCCTTCAACAGTGACTGTGACAAGCAAAAGATTCTTGTCTGCAGCATGAAATCTCTTGATTGACGGTTTTCATTATCTTTTGTTATGTCACCACCTACATAAATGACAGCATATCTTGATGCATAGCACTACTGACATGAAAAGGTAAAATGACAAGCATACCATCAATGCTTCAACTTGACAGCCTATCTTTTACTTTGCACAGGTACAAATCCTACTCATTGCTTTGGTATCTTTGCTTAAATTTAACAGAAGAAATTATTTAGAGGAACACAATCTATGATCTGTGAAAACATGTTTGTGAGACTTTAAAAACTCCAGACTCCTCATTAAACACTGGCTATGAAGCCTTGACAGGTCTCAAAATATCTTGCACAAGCCCCAAATATGACATGTTCGTAACACTGTGTCCACCTCCCCCCCTCATTCCCTCAGGGATATTTGTCAAGAACAAACATGTCTGGCTATCTGCAGTGTGCAAAAAAATTTCAATTTGATTACAGCTTAAAAACAAGCCACACAACTCCATCTATGTAGAAATGCATTGGACATTACTGACATAGATGTCATATTCGGGAAAAGGTCCAAAAGTCTCCCAAGAAGTAACTCCGTAAGAAAGTTAAGTATTGACTGCAGGGTGAACCAAAACAGTTTACGTGTTATCACAACACAGCATATCTTCAGGGCAAAATAAATGGGACTTTGCACACACACACACATGGCACACACACACATGGCCAATTTAGGGAATGTTGGGAAGTAGTGCTTACTGCAAACCAAGAAAAACTGTAAATGTTCACCAAATGAGCAGGCATGCAGCCAACTACTTCTTGCTTAGCTGTCAGATTATAAAGTACATGCTAGTTAAAATATCTGCTTTGTGTAAAGAGCAGGACATTACATCTAAAGGTTTGTTGAAATGTTATGAGTTATAAAATAGACATTGTTTTCCATATAGTGTACAGCAAAATTTATGCTTGAAATCTTGCAAATTTCAGTCAGAGCTCCCTGGTGTGCCACAAAGACACAGCAAAGATACAGCACAACCAAGCTCTAAATTTATAAGCCATACTGGATTTTAGATAGAATTACGAGATTTAAGTGAGATTTTCTGCTTTTCATGGACGGCACATTAGTATTGATTATGGCAAAGGTTGTACTAGGCAATAAATCAAAAAAAGTAGTCCCATATGCACAATACAATATAAATTTTACCACTCATAAAATATTGCAAAATGCTGTCACAAAGTAAAGGTCTTTCATTGTTGGTTTCACATTACCTACTCTCAAAATTCCTGCTAAAATTGTTTACCTTCTGTACCAAAGCATCTTAAGTGCTTCAAGCCTGGCCAAGTTTACTGTACTTCCCAATAGTGACTCATTGTCTTAGACACACAATGGATATAAGTGGTTCTTTGTCTTAAATGTACACACTCACCTAGAAGACAGCTTTATTGAAGTCTCAGCCGAACACACAATCTCTGTCTTCTTGACGCCCTCAGTGTTACAAGTGGGTACGTCATCTTTTCTTTCTGTCTCTTTATGTTCTCTTCTTCTACTGTATGTTTGCTCTGTAATATCATCATCATTTTTGGTTTCCTTCTTAACAGTTTCTGATGAGTCGTCTATTTTCCTGTCCCGGCGCACATATTTGGAAGTGAATTCGTCTGTATTGCCATATCGCTGTGCCAATTCCCGTCTCCGTTCTTCCTTGTAGCGGGCAATTCGCTCAGCCTTGCTCTCCAGGCTTGAGCTCTGTAAGGTGTCTATTCCATCCATTTATGTAACTTCAAAGTGGACTCTTAACTTTTTCCGTAGATCCTCTCTGACAGCGGCGTCTCACTCTATCCAAATCATCCCAGAAAGTGCTGCAAATCAAAGCAAAGATATGATTAGATGGTCACATTTAGTGAACTGAGATTTCAAAATGACAGCCTGCCAAAAACGCTTCGGATCCTCCACCTTCTACTAAGGTCTGATCTGATTTTGTGAAACAGTGCTACAAAAAGTTGAAGTGATACGGTTAAACAGTTGTGTCCCTTACTCTAAAACAAAAATTACATCCCACAAAGTCTCAGTCTATATTTTTTTCTGTTGGGGCTGCTGGATTTTTGACTGAATAATTATCTTTGCTCAAATAACGGAAAAAAATCAGGTAGTGCAGTTTAAAAAGGAAATAAATTGTATTGTATTGTGATAAAATGTCTTTTTCTTTTAACAAAAACTATACACTACCAGCATATTGAAAGCTCTATTGAAATAATCTTTCATCCTTTTCAACTTCGCCTTTCCTTTGCTCACACTTGTAGCCAAAACCAAGCCCTCTACCCCCTCCCAAACACAGACACACAAAGCCCCCCAGCGAGAATGATGTCAGCTCAGCTCAACTCAATGACAGCGCGACCACCACCACTGCTCTGAGACTCTCAAATAACCTCTAGTCCATCACTTAGGGGCCAGTTGGAAAATAAAGGAGGACAATGAGTGAGAAAGTGAGAAACACAAATGAAAACATGACATAATCCCACTTTATTCCTGCCTTAATAGAGCTTTGTGTGTGAGCTTATGACCTCTTCAACATCTCCAGTCGACAAAATGACTCACTATTCACAACACAATGCAAGAAAAACTCAACAATTGTACAAAAGTAATGGTGAGAATGCCTCTAAACGATTGCGGTGAGATTAACAATGCTCACTGGGGCTCGAGACACCTGCTAAAGTAAGCTTAAACAATAAAGCACAACATACGACTGACTAATTGCGATGATAAGTTAATAGTAGATTAGAACTAGGGCATTACATTCCACTGGAGAAGAAACCGCACAAGTTGACGAGGTGCACTTAAATGCATCATCGCTTGACAACAGCAATAAAAGATTTAGACAGCTAAGCAAACATAGGGGTTTTTCCAACATCATTTCTCACAGCTGAAATATGCCTATGGAAGAATTGTTGTGTTAAAGGGGCGCTATTATGCTAACTTTTTTTTTTAGCTTTCTATTAAATAGCATACAAATAGTTAAGTTAACATGGGTCATAAAGACATTACTTACAGCAGCAACATGCCTATGGAGAATTAAAGTAATCACATTTGATAGATTTAGTTCAAGTGCTTACATATTTATGGGCAGGAAAATGTGAACAAATGGTGTGTCTGGAGGATGATATAGCGAGAAGGATTATAGAAGGTCAAAGTAAGTCTGGTCAAAAACGTGGATAAATTAGCTGACTCCAAGTTTCTGTATTAATGATGACAAGCTTGAACAAATCTCCCCTCTGACCCTGACCACCAGCTGGGCTTGAAAATCTGTCTGAGAATCAAGACACTTGGCCTTAGTAAAAATCACAACTAAAATATTAGGCAGGAAATCGGTGCATATGTCAAAGTCTGTCTTCACCTTGACCTCCTCCACCTAACATAATAAAACTTGCTTGGCTAAATGAAAAGGGAGCGTAGCACGTCATTTGTGAAGCTTCTAATGGATAAAGTGTAGCTTAGCTGGACAATTACATCTTGTCTGCAATGTCCCAGTTCAACAGCTGTTTTTAGAATAAGCAAATCAGCACAGATCAAAATTATAACCATACATCCAAAGCCAGTAGATCTAAAGAAACAAAGTCTAAATCATTTTGAAATAGTCATGGTGCATTTTATGGAGGAATGGTGCTTATTAGGTATGCAAGCTTAATCAATTTGTAGCACTCAACCCAGCCTCAAGCCTTTTAGCTATCAGAAGCATAAAAGCAAAAGGGATGTTATGGAAGTTATACCGCAGATCCGCTCCAAGGTTAATGTTTATAGTTTTTGGATGTGATAGTTTTGTCTCTACAGTTGCTGCTCAAGGAAGTTGCAAACCCAAAGCATGTTATCACGAGTACAACTTTCTGAGCAAAACAAGACCGGGCTTGATTTAGCTTTTGAGCATAGTGTCACTTGAAAAATCTCCTTATGAAGGCAAAAACGCTTGGAGGTTACTTACTACGAACAAGATTTCAGGAGCGTGCAGGCTTACATAATGCACCTACCTATAAAAGGAGTGCTCAACAAAATGCTAAAGCTGGTCCGCAGAACATTCAGACTGCTTTGTTTGGAAACTGCTTCATGTTATTTCAAGCAACAAAGGGGGGACTATGTGAGTCATAGGTTAGAAATCATCACTCCTATCAGCAAATGTGAACTCATGCAAGAATATTGTTTATTGCACAGAGGGTCCTGTACCTATTTATGGCTATTTTGCTCCTAAACGAATAAAAAAATAAAGCTCAAAATCATTTGCATCGGTGCCCCAGTTTAGTGAGGTCCACGGTGGTTAGCATGTCTGTCAGCCCTGCAACTAATTGGCTAATGTCCCATCAAAGGTCCACAATTGCTGGGATAGGCTCCAGTCTGACCCTCACTGACTCTCCCCTAAAATCTTGTATTTCATGTAGTATGCAGTTTTACCAGTCACCCCAGCTTTTTCCTAACAGACAGTTTTTTTTCTGCTCCTCCAGGGCATGTAAACAAACTGCGCCTTCCATTTCCAATTGCTGGAGTCACTTCTCTGACCTCTCAGTGTCTGTGGGGAGATGTCTTTGGCTGCAAAAGGAAGATCTTTTTCAACAAAAGCCAACTGTGTCACTTCCTGACTCTGGCCTATATCCTCTTCTATTATAAAGGCTCAATTAATCAGGAAATGTGCCTCATAAATTTGGCAATATCCAGAACTTCCTTGGCATTACAGGATGAAAGCTGAAAGGTCAAGAACTTGCATGGTCTTAATGAGCACACATCCTTTTTATTATGGAATTTAGTCCAAGAGTGGCTTAGTAGCAATATTATGTGGACAGGGGACATTTTGTACAGCAAGTAAGATATTTTTAGGGGGTTTGACATGGTTTAGTCCTGATTTGAACCCATTTCTGGTAAAAGTTTCCTGTAGTCCAGGTTTACAACAATTTTGACCAGCTTTCGTCTTTGCTTAGAACCAATTTAAAATTTTGGGCTACCCATTTTGCCCTTGTTCATGTGCTGGTTTACTAAAGTAAGCAATTTTTGGTTTAGACCTGCTTTAGTCCTGCCTTCTATCCATCTCTGGTTTAAGTCCTAGTTTAGTCCTGGTTGGTTTACATCTATTAAGTGCAGTATGACTTTAGGTGGGGATGCAGGCACACTTAACCAGAGCTAGATATTCTTAGCTTATTATTTTCTATTCACATTTCCAATAAACCTTTGCACAGTTACAGCAACGATCCACAAAGGAGAAACTGCACCACTATTCAAACTATGCAGCTGCCTACGCACTGAAGGTATGTACAAGCCCAAAGCAAAAGAATCCCAGGTAAGTAGCATGCACTTAAACATTATGTTAAGATAAAACCTAGACAGAAATCTCTATGACCTTTGTAGTCCACTGATCTGTGTGTGTTAGGGGATTTACATGTCCGCACAAGAGACAAAGAATGCAGACTACACCCTGCTCATAAAACCACTGGACTTTCATGGGATATTAGACCTCTAACTTTTGTCTGATGCTATTAGGGATTTATATGTATTATTTTGTATCACAGAAGCCATTACTGGAAATGACAAAACAAAAAAACATATACATTCTGTATATCAAGACAATATGGGTCACAATTAGGTTCTGGGCACATTTGATATAAATACAATAACATACGAGAGACCTAACTTGCACCATTATAAGCCCTTAGCCATAATGTACAATTTTTGGCAATCTTATATCAACAAGTTACACTGCCTGTTTAATGCTTGTCACCATAGACAATTAAATCTATTACAGATGCCTGATGCTTTATGGTATGTAGGGAATTTTCCACAACTGTCACAAATTAATGATACAGTCATATTTGTCATACTTAAAATATGTGTATTTTACATACTGTAACTGACTTTGATCTTTGTTACGCTGTTCACCCTGCAACTACTGTGTATTTAAAGACACAGAAACCAGTTTTAATAATAGGGCTTTGTAACTGAAGAAATGTTTGAAAACTGCAAAGGAGAGTGGCAAAATAAACATGTTGAATTGCTTAGTTAAATGAATTTTCTAGTAATCTAAAAGAGACGCAATGTTTTCTATGAGATTTACCATTTGTTTTGAACATTGTACGTTATCTGTTTACAGTGGTTGGTAGATCTGGTACATCTTGTTTTTATTGGGCACCCAAAATGAGAACCACATTTAAAATCCAGCCTAAACTAGCTCCTGATGTGGACAAAGTTTAGTACCACATTTGGACCAATTTGACATCACTGAACTGAAATGCATGTATGTGACAAGCTTCTTTTTAGACCTTTAGAATTTATAGACCAGTGATCATGCAAGGCTGTGTTTATTGCCTCCAGCACATATCAAATAAGGTTTGAGAAAGTTTTCCTTAAGGATTCCGGATATACGTACAGAAAGT
>JAVQKG010323351.1:0-13794 GCA_036025885.1 Hypseleotris bucephala | reverse complement strand
ATCTCTACATACTAATGAATTTTCTGATCCAAACACATATCTCACTGTATTATGCTGTATTTCTTCATAAAATCACAATCACTTTGCAATATTCACTTGGCAGCTTGGGTCTCTTTTGTTTGCAATGAATATCAAAAGTCTCACTTAGCTAAATTGCCAAACATTTTTGCAGCTACTGCCTCAAGCTGCTAGGGATCTGCTGGACAATTAGGTTGGTTGTAAAAACTCTAAATGAAACAATATGAGATGAACTGAATGCACTTGGCAAATTCAGACCTATTTCACAATCTTTTCTGTAGTTATTGAAGTTCAATCAAAAAGAAGGCATTGCAATAACATCATATAGTGTTCATGAATTACAAAATTATATACTTGTATAAAGGCTGGTTAGGGACGTCAGGAGTCCAGGATATCATTAGCTGCAGCAAGACGGCACTGGCACCGATCTCAAAAAGCCCCTGTTATTAATGTCCACACTGGGAAACTCCTGCCACTCAGACAGTGATTCTGGCGGGCCTCCGGTCAATTCATATACTTTGTGAGCTGGAAAAGAAAAGGAAAAAGAAAAAAGAGATTATTTCACATTGTGGTATTTGCTGCTCCCTAGTGGTAAACAAGACGTGTGATTGTACCCTGGGTTTGGTCTTTCAGGAAGTAACTGGTACAAATAATGTCCCAAAAGGCTAGAAGGTAGTAAAAAATTCACGATGCAACTGACAGTATAACCTTGATATTAAGTGTAGGCTACTATTGAAATGTAAAAAAAAGTTTTAAATGATAATTTATTGTATTTACCAATAGCTTGCAGCAGATTATTGACCTGATGTCCTGACAAAGCTGATGTTTCAATGAACTCCAAACCTCTGTCTTCTGCAAGACATTGTCCTTCCTGTGGAAAATCATGGGTTGGAAAAGATATTATATAATATAAATTATATGTACAGGAACACCGAAAAAACACAAATTTGTTTTACTCAAGCACATTTTGGTAGAAAGAAATGTGGGTAAGTCTGTTTTGGTGGGGTGAAATGAAAATAGAAATTTACTAAGAGAAATTGTGGGTTTAACAGTGTGACCATTGCCTATTTTGGTAAGTAGCTGACTAGTAAATGTTTTAGCGCACAGTAAACATAATTGCAAGTAGTATTTTAACCTGTATTGAAACTTGTCTGTTTACAGCCAGATCTCCCTTATTTCCCACAAGCCACACCACTGTAGACCCAGGGATGTACTGTTTCTCCAGCTCCTTCAGCCACATCTGGGCTCTCATAAATGTGTCCTATAGAAAGACAGCCACTATGTTAGTTAGTATAATATTAATCAATTTAAATAGTATAATTCGAGCAGTTTTGTGTTACCCTCTTGCTGATATCGTAGAGGACCAGTGCGGCGTGGGCCCCTCTGTAGTACAGGGGTGTGACACTGAGGTACTTCTCTTGTCCCGCTGTGTCCCAGATCTCAAACCGAAGTGACGCATCCTTCACATTCACCACATGAGTCTGATACGCACCTGAGGACATACAACAATGACAACCCATCAAAGCATAATACTGTATATTTCACTCATTTGTTAGGTCCTAAAAGTCAGTGCATTTTGCTCACAGATAATTTTGATATCAATTATTTGTTTCTGGGTAATACAATTAGAAGCCACAGGACAGATTTTACTTCATCTACTTTATCTTAAACCAATTGCTTGATTTCATTGCTTCGTCAGATAACAATAGCTTAAACCCTATAAAAATCAACAGGGCCTACACAAAACCAGAGGTGAACAGTATATTTAAGTATACTTTGTATACTTAAATATTTTTGAAAGCATTTACTTAAGTAATAATTTGACAGAGTGACTTTTGCATGTATTTGAGTAATATTTGACCAGAAGGATCTGTACTGTCAGTCAAGTACTGCCATTGAGAACTTTGACCACCACTGCACTACACATCCATATACATAGTATGTTGATGTTTTTTGTGTGTTGTCAGTGTTGTTTGCAATGGCTATAATATTTCTGTACAACCTTCGACTAGTCACATAAATGTTACCAAAATAGATTTTAGACCGAAAACAATACAACAGAGAGCAAAAAAGTAACAATTTAACAATTTGAGGAACAAAAATAAAATCATGTGACTTTTTCTCAATATGAAGCACAACTGCAGAGTTTAAAAGATTGCTGGCCATTACAGTTGGTGTGTAAAGAGCCCAGTATGACAATATTACCTTTCCGACCACCTCTGCCATTTTGATTTTACAACAATTAAAGATATAATTTTATAGCACAGCTGTATCATCTTGTTCAAGTAATCGGTCACATGATACTTTCTTCTCTCTATTGACTTACTTTGAAACATTCATGCCTCTGTACTGTACATGTGAATTAAACTAATCAATATGTTGGAAATTAAAACAATTTGTATACAGTGTTTTGATTCTTAGTCAGATCATGTTGCAGTCTAACATGTAACCTTAAGGCCTACCTAATTGTTAAGACATAAAGTAGAGCATGTTATCAGGTCACTTACAGCCCACAGTAGGTTGCGAGTCCTTAAATTCCCCTTTGACAAAGCGAGTTGCCAGACTGGTCTTGCCCACTCCAGAGGTTCCCAGGAGCACCATTTTAACCCTTAGTGTCCGCACATTCTTTGGTATAGTTCCCCTCTGCAGTGTAGCTTCACCTATACCATCCTGGGACATTTTATCCCATTCAAAATATGCCAAAACATCAAAATCTAAAACTATTGGAGATTGAAAATCCTTCTTCTAAAGTGTCAAGTTGAAAAAACTAGTCCGAGTAGTCCAGTTTACTTTTGTTATGTTGTTGAGGCGTCATCTTGTTTCAAAGAAAAATCAAACTAAACTCAAAGTACAGCTATAACTTGCACAAGGCTGGCAGTAAACTTTCACTTCCTTATTTACACCCACATCTAAATATTTAGGCCACTGAGAAGAGGAAGTTATCATAGTTTTTCTTTGTTCTAATTGGACTAGTATAGCAAGGTTATTTCCAGAAGGATGTTTAACTGGATTAGTCTTATGAGAAAGTTTAATTTAGAGATTGCCACTCATTGTTTGCTAGTTGGTAAAGATTAACTGGTAGCCTATTTGTTGCAGTTTTAGAGCAATTTCCAGGTAGTGGGTTGAGACAGGAATTGGGTCATCATGGGGAGTTATATTTCTTCATTTGAATGCTTTAATGCTTTGAATGCTTTTAAGTAGGCTATCACTTATTCTGTGAAATGTGGGCCACATACATGATTGGGGATCAGTAAAACCAACTGAACATTGATTTACATTAATTAAAAATTACTTTATTTTAGAATATACAGTTGCATATTTCTTAATAGCTTTTACTTATTTGTCGGTTTTCAAAATAGCCTACTAGAAATATTTCTTTAGTTACGTCTCTGTAAAGCATAATATGGCCACAAGGGGTGGCATTGTTCTAATATAAGAATCCAAATTTATAACGATATTATTACACTGTGCTTTTATTGAAGTTTAACCGGTAAAACAACTCATGTTATAAAAAAACACATTTTAAATTACCTTCAAATAAACAGTGTATGTGTAGGCCTATATTTATTCAAGTAATGGACTAAAATTAATTAAGTTTTTGGGCTACATCTACAAAGCCTAAGTGTGTATTTGAAAAAAAAAAATAAGCATCGTAATATATGGGCTATGTTGTAAATTGTTTTGCATTTAAGCTATAGTCAGTTCAGAAACACAGACAGATATAGGGCTTGCTGCTGGTCATCATTATAAATAGCAGAAGGGGTGTGAGAGAGTACAGAGCTGACAGGAGCTGAGGTCTGAAACTGTACCCCTGAACATGTGGCGTCCCGGGACAGGGGCCTTCAGGAACACTGTACGTAGACAACTTTTGCATACAAAACGTCTGAAGTATGCACGTTTCTGCATAAACCATACAATGTTTTGCAGACACAGGCAATACTAAGCTACATAAACTTAACATTTGAATCTATAAACTTGATCTTATGTTGGCCTACTTTAATATTTAGGACCTATAGAAATGTGTGTACCATATGCTTGTTTTCTTTCTTTCTTTCTTCTTTCCTTTAAATATGTATTGTGTATGCTTCCTAAAATAAATAAATACATTAATTAATTAAATATTTTTCAAATTTACTACCTGACTGTTCTATGGTGTAAATAATAATTACTTTACATCATATTTTTATTTTTAGGAAACTTACTACATCTTTAATTTGCAGAGTCACTATCCAATACTCTTTCTTCCGGAGTCTCTTGAACGCCCCCTGGGTTACTGCAGCTTTGATGTTCGTCAGTGACAGATTTGAGACCCCTTCGCGCTCCGTCAGGTGGCGAAGAGCAGCTGTTCAACTACTACAAACTACCACCCGGGCGGACTAAATCTCTTGTTTTTGGGCATTTCTTCACAAAAACCACCTCTGTTTTGGAAAGGAAACAGTTAACAGCGTTGTTTGAGAGACGCGTAGAAAGAACTACGGATTTTGCGCGGAAAGGCAGCCAGCCACACACGTGTTTTTGGAGTTGGTTGGTTTTGAGCGAGCGCTGAAGAAACACAGGAAGAAGCTGAGAAACGGATGTATGACAATGACCCATCCAGTGAATACGGCCAGTTTTAGCTTTATGCGCGCCTTGGAGTTTTTAATGGCACAGCAACGTGCGTAACTACAGCCACAGACCGCGCCATTTATTTTATTTGAGGAAAATAGTCGACTAAATTTGTAGTACGAGGTTTGTACAAGTATGGGGACCCAAGGAGCAGGACGGAAAAGGTCCACGAATAAGGACAGGACCACGGCAGAAGATGATGCTCTCAATCTCATCGCAAGAGAGGTGAGTGGTTGATTAGTTTGTCATAAATGTAGAAATAAAAACCTTTGTCTGACAAATGATATGTCTGTGGAGGCTTCTTCCTGTCTCTCACAGTACCCCCTACCACCGAAACAGCTGTGAAGACAAGTGACAAGGGCTTTCTGACTTTTGTTGCTTTAAAATGCTTTAATTTACACGATATATGTAGACTAGTAGTAGGCTAAAATGCAAGTTGATACTTTTCAAAGTATTTACTCAATATTTACATTCTAAGTACATTCCCAGTTTTGAGGAGCAGGTGACACAAACTTTGATGTGTCATTCATTGCTCTATGGTTTTCTGGGACTGTGCCATTTACATAGGCTACTGTAAAGTGCAAAAATATCAATGGGAATTTTTATCCACCACCATCAGGTAGTTGACAGTATCTTTGTAAGAGGATGATGAAGGAATCCAAACATGCAAAGTTGTGTTAGTAAGGGTTTGCAAAAAATATGTATGCCCTATGTATTGGTAATAGTCTGGTTTTCAGTTAAATCACTTCTTTATTAGTCATCAGTATCAGTATTTTGTCACGGTGCACAATTCACCCTTATAGTCACAACCTCCACCTAACCGATATATGGCAGTGGCCCTAAATGGTTTATTTTGAAAAGACTGTATCATGTGCAAACCTGCAGGCATTGTTGGACCATCTTTTAATATTGCAAGACATAAGTCATGTCAGGACAGGTTTGTTTTAGGGTTTCTCCTAATCCACGTAATATGAAGGGGTTGGATAAATTGATGTTTTGAGGCGAGGGATAATGCCATGTGTGTGCAATAGGATTAACTGTTTGAAGTAAAGAGATACTAAGGTTTAAAACTGAAAGGCTTTAGAATAGCAGTTTATTTAAGACTATTAACTTTTAACTACTGTTGTCAAATTTATTGCTTGATAACTTGTCTTTCCTCAAGACAATAGTAGTCCTCTGTAGGTAGATTTTTAGGTTAAAATATATTTTACTGTCAATTAATTTAATGTCATATTTTTGTATAACATTCTGATAATCCCTTTCCCTTCGCAAGACTGCTTTAGTTGATTAACAGTTTCTTTAGTCATCTGCACAGTCCAACTGTTCTCAGAAAAAGTATATTGCATGACTGCAATTTAGATGCTATATGATGAAAATACCTACTATGTATGATGATGCTTTTGCATGTTATGCTGCCTAGAGGAAATAACTGTTCAGCCATGACTATTGCACTAGAGAGGAAGTTGGTTCATAGCTAACCCAACCCGGATATGTCACTTAATTTACATAGGTTAACTGTCATTCAATGTACAGTCATATCCTGAATGTTATACAGTAGTTTGGTGTACTATAATTTTTGCTTTGCAATAAAATAAACTGTTAAAATGAACAGAAACTACTCAAACTACTCACACTGCAGTTTCTGAGGTCAAAGAGGTCTGTTACACTCTTAATCATATTGTTACTTGCACAACCCTTAACTTTAGATTGCTACATGTTCTGGCAAATTTACACAATTTGCAAAAATATTCTACTCTTATGTCTTAGATTTCCAGAATATTGGCTCAGAGAATAATCTTTTTTAACCCTTTTTATATAATTTGATTGTCACTCCATAATATACTGTATTTAGCCATAGTAAATCAGTTATATTGCATAGAATTTTGAATCATTATTGCCTTAGACGTGTGTCAGCTTTCATCCCCACTTCATCCTGGGATAGTATTCTTCTTATAAGCTGTGGTTTGTAAGAGTTTATTGATTAGGGATGAACTGATACCAATGCTGGATCGGATATTAGTGCCAATCCAGGTCCAGCAGCTGGATCAATATTATCATTTATTATACTTTATAGTTATTATGATCTGATAAATAATGTGGCAAACTATTACTTTATATTACATTGTAACTCATACAGTACAAAAGTTGAAAGAAATGAAAACCCAGATATCGGTATCGGGAATGAAAAAGCTGGATTGGTCATCTCTAATATTGATGGACCTTTTATTAAGAGGAATTGTAATCCTTGAACATGTGCAATGAGTTGTTGTTTTTTTCTCTAAACTGTGTTGCTGACTTATTTACTCTGCGGTCTGAAGTAGCACATTCCTAGGGCTAGTAATGGTTACTGGTTCTTTGCAGTGTCAAGTAGCCTGTGTCAGCTAAGGCCTAGAGGATTATGTGCATTTAGTCAGCATATTCAAGACCACAACAGGATGTTATCTTAAGTAAACAAACAAATCTTAATTTTTCTGATTTGTAAAGTGAAGAATTTTGGTGGATTTTTGTGAGAAAGTGTGTGTCTTTAAGTGGCAGAAGGGTCAAGTCCTTGGCTGGCAGTGCTGTGACAGGATGGTATGTCTGCTCTGATGAGTTGGCCCGATCTGCAAAAAAAGGGGTTAAAAATAGATGCCCTGAAAGATCAGCTGTTGCCTCACCCCAGTTTGAGATTGGGACAGTGGGACTTTGAGAGGGGGAGGGAAGCGAGATGATGTGGGGCAGGAAATGGTGGCAATAAGTGGAAAATGTCTTCAGGAATAATAAGGATTTCTTGGAAAAATTTATTCTTAATCTTAGTTTTAATTTCATGCCACCTGTACATTGGAAAGGGATTGTTGCAACATATCTTGTCAAATTTTGTCAAGCCATTTTACAAAATTAGTAAAAGAAATAAAATAGAGAAAGAGAATTTGTCAGTAAACAAAACATTAGTTATTGGCTTTAAGCATTAGGCTAAATTGGAATAAGTTACACATCAATTTTGACTGGCATAAAACAGACTTTGAAGTCCCAGCATTTAAATACTTTATATTCTCGTCCATTTTGGTAACCAGGCACACGGTAGAACTAAAGGTGGAGGACCACACAACATGAAAGAATGTGAGATAGCTGTGCACTGTACTTTGGGAGTTGGCCGAATACTTCTGTCAAACTATTAGATGCAGAGGTAAACATTTGTCTGTGATGTGCGTAAGCTGGGCATGGCTTACAGTTGATCTTGTGTCAAATATTTATACAGAAGTCCCAGAGTAATTTCCACTGAAACAGATGTCCCTTTTACCAAACAGCTTGAATGAAAGAGGGTATGTGGTAATGTGGGTATGCATTCTTGAGTACTGTAACCAAGGATGACTGCAAAAGCACCATGTGCAGACAGTAAACAGGGTAATACAAGTAAACATTAGCTTTCAGGTGAGTTTGAACGTGTTATAGACTAGTCAAGCACGTCATACTTTCTGTTTTCAAATAATTAATTAGTCTTTTGTGGAGTTCAAATTGTTTGGTCTGAAGCAACATAACAGGTCTAAAAAACAGTTGTCGTCACACTTGTCAAGTCATAGCTTTACTGCAAAACATTGCAAAATCTTAGACCACTATCGTTCATTGACCTATCAGTTTTCAATCACTTGTTTTTGCGCAGCTTTGACTGTATAAAATGAATAACTTAATGTTTTTAGTATTTTATGTTCTTCACTTTTGTGACACCAGTTCAGTCCCGTTGCCATTCTGCCATTTTATCTGAACATGTAAAAAGCCCTATTTGTTTTGTGACAGAGTAAACAGTCTGTACTGACTGGCACAGACAAAAGGTCGCATACACAAATGTGTGTGGTAATGCCTCTCACTGATTAACGACAAGACCAATATTTAAAGTACATACATCAGCAAAGGTTTTTCATACTGTCAAATGTTCTTGCTGTTTGACTTGTGTGTCAGTGTAAAGGTTTGGTAATGATTGTCTAGTTTGAGTGAGTAGAGACTCCAGATCATTGCATAGTCGTAAAACTGCTGATTATGTATCAACATAATCAGCAGTTTTACACTCTCATTTTTGTTGGAGAATGCAATATGTGTATCTTGTAAGATGGCCTTGGGAACGGGGAGCAGTAATGGAATGCCATAACTGCTTTAAAGTGGCACACTAACCAAAGAGAGAGCAGACCTCCGCCAAGGCATCTCCTTTCCATAGATTACTCCGGACATTTAATTAACCGGTCTTTCCTGAAAATGTCATCCTAATCTGTTCAGTTTTCAGTAGGAGTGTAACGATGCACCGTGCCACAAAATTTCGCGAACCAAAAAAACGACAATATGCATCGTGCACGTAAAAAAATGTATCGCGAAACACATGACTTTCCCATGCTTCCAGACTGACAGAGGAGACTTTGAGCTTTCTCTCAGTCTTTATTTTATGTTTCTAGGCCTAATATTCACGGAGTTATTAACCATTAAATATAATAAATAATAAATATTGTTTTATCAATTACCTAAATAATATAGCGCTAAAAAATATCCGACGCGCGGTGATATAACATTATAGCGGACGTAAATCTGCGATGATTTGAAACAGTAACTCACTTATTTTAACTCACTTATTTTACTCAAAACAATCCCAAAATACGTATTTACTCACTCTATGGTAGTTTTATTGGTGAGAAATCTGAGTAGTGAAAGGAGGAGAGGAGACGTGTGTGTGGATCTGCAGCTCCGCCCCCTCCCTCGCGGGGAACAGCAGCTCATCTCCACAGGCTCATGTGAAAGCAGATTCACCTTTTACTCTAATAAATACTCGTATAAATGAAAACAACTATCTAGCTAGTTAAATTTGCTTCACATTCTCAACTTTTTACAGTTACTGTACAAGTTTAAAAAAAACAAAAGATAATTTGTACTTTTACAATGTTCCAAAAAACAAAAAAGAAATGCTTGTCAGTTTTATTGTCACTCAAGAAGAAAAAAGTGTTTTTATATTGTGAGTGTACCGAACCGTGAGTCCTGTATCGTGAACCGAACCGTGAGCTAGCTGTATCGTTACACCCCTAGTTTTCAGTGGCAATGCTATTATTTGACAGACGGACAAACGCTACCAAAAATATTATATCTTGTGCGCAGGTAATAGAAGTGCATTTAGTATACAAGTATTGCACATTTGAAATTAAATCGGAAGCTGTAAAAAGATAAATAAAATGTGTTGGAGGTTAGAATGGATTGAAGTTGGTGCAGGGTAAAATGTCTTTTTTTGTCACATAAAAGTTGATTGTCTTTTACCAGGTCCTTTGACATACATGATTGCTGGAAAATGCGCAATACATGAAGTACTGTGAATATAGTGATCAGTACAACACAAGGGTGGTGGTGTTTGTGGGTTGCGTTCTCTGAACTTCATGCCCTCACACTGTGTTACTGTGTAGCCAAAAGCTACTGTGTAAAAACTCCTCAACCACCTCTTCCTCAGGTATTTTTTACTGTTTTGCAGTTGCCCTGAAGCCCAGTGTCTCAACTTCTCTCTAAGTTTGGTTTCAGATATCAACCACAGTAACAGAGTCTGGCCCTAGGCAAGATCTCACTGTCTAAAGCTTTGTGTGCTATCATTTATTCTTAGCCCTGTGTGTCTGTGTTAGCACATACTGGGCCTGTGAACGCTGGTATATTTAACTCCACAGCAGCCTTGATAAATACTATCAGCAGCTGAATGTGTAGCTGTCGGAAAACTTCTGGTATCTGTGTCTGAAATGTGGGTCATTGTGGTCTCAGGGATGTGTCATTGTTTTATATAGCAGCTGTAATAAGTATGCATTTATACACACTGGTCAGAGAGTAAATATTGTACCTAATTAAGTGAAACTGGTGTGGTCTTGATGAAGCATATGGATGTCAAGGTTCTCCAGATCATATTTGCAACAATTGAGTTACTGTCAATTGTCTGTTTTCTAGATCCAGCCTGGCCATTCTACCCTAACCTATTTGTATATCTGTTCACATATCATGTACAGAAATGTAAAGAAAGTCCTTTGATGGGTCAATTGATTATTATTTTTGCAGTGGACTGATACTAAGGTTGATACAGAGGAGTTAATGTTTAAAGCAAGGGCCAGGATCATTAGTCAAGTTTCTGCACTAAACACTGACTTCACATTCTGAATCTGCTTCTAAACAAGGCATTTCCACATTAGTTTATTCAAAAGCCAGTCCACCCTGAACATAGCTGGCATTGACTGACATTTTCCGCTGCCATTATGCCACAAATACTTGAACAAGCATTAATCAGACAAACAATTAGTTGTGTGTTTAGACCTGGTGGTGGCTGTGAGTCATGTCTCCTTAAAAGGAAGTTGAGTTGGTTTCCTCTTGGTGACATCTTGTTGGAGATTCTAATCACAAACTGCTTCCTGTTTGTTCACCGCAGTCAAAGCCCACCAGAAAGATGGAGGAGGGATCAGGGAAGGTCCTTGTGGTCTGTAGTTTAGCAACATAATAAGTAATAAATAGTGGAAGACCAAAAAAGTACCAGAAACCTTTTGTTTTTTTATTGATAATTGTGTCCCAGCTGTTTTGTGCAGATGGGCCAAGTCATCTTTTTGACATAAACTAGCCATTTTTAAGTAGACCTTGTATCCTAGATAGAAGAGTCCCGGTGTGGTTTGCTCATGAAACTTTTAGGTCTAGGGTTCATCTTCATTGTTTTCCCAGTTTTTTGCCTTTTTTTTGCCTAAAAAACTACCACTTGATTTTTTTTTTCCCTCTGATATTTTTTTGAAAATCCATCCTGAACAGTCAGATTTACTTAAATGACCTTTCACATGCATATTGATGCTTCTTTGAATAGGTTGCTTAAAACATGGCGGACTATAAAGTAATAAAATCAATGAGTATGTTTTCTGCCTATTCTTGAACAATCAGGAATAGGAATTTAAAAAAAAACATTTTTTTAAACAAGCCCTCTGTCCTTGTTTAAAAAGCCACATTGCTTGTTTACATGTCCCTTACTCTCCCTACTACTGGGTGACACTGTCTGCTTGTATCCAGGCCTAAACATTATACTTAGAAAGTGAGCCACATGAGAACCTAAATCATTATGTGGCAGTAACTTTAGCCTGTACTTCTCTAGTCATTCACTGGGCTACTGCTTTGGGTTAACTTCCTGTGTGCCTGATTTCCCAACATGCATCTGTGGTAGCATGGGTTCTGACATAAACAACTTTTTCCTAGTAACACTACATCAATTAAGATAACATGTGATCGTTAGATAGTAAATATGTTGGATATATTGAACAATAAACAACACTGAACTAAAGCAAGAACTAAACCAGGACTATTTTAACCCAATTTCCACACAACGCATTTTAGACAAATTATTTGGCTTTTTTGTATTTTTTAATATTGTGTCAATCTATGTAGGCAGCTAACTTTCATTGCGTGTTTTACAGTCAGTGTTATTTTGTTTAATAAAACCAAATTGAGACTTTAAATTATCTATATTAATTCTTCACAGAACTAACAGTACAGCACCATGAAAAAGCTTATAGACAATTGAAAACGCATGACCATGATTAAGTGCAATATTTCAATTTACTGCCCACTTTCCTTTCTATTATACAACCCAGTACTCTGTTCTTTCAAAAGTTATGAATGTGTCTAATGTCTTCTATGCACTGGAAAAGCAGTGTGTCACGGTTCGATTACACTTCTTTTCTGTTCAAACTCTAATGTCTGCCTTGTGGTATTTTTAGAAATGTCTGAGGCTTACTATTTATTTTAGTTCCATCCATGTAGCACATTCAGTTGCTAGCACATTTGTTTGCAGAGCTGAAGGCTGCACAGCTGCTTCCATGAGTCTGTGGTTGGGCCTGAGGTCGGTGAGAGGAGATGAAGCAAAGTGAAAATGTGGCACAAGTCCTTGAGTGGATCTAAGAGCCCTTGATAAATTAGATATATGCAAACCTAGTAAGTGTATTTTCTTTAATTAGGCATTTTCTGCTTATTCATGTTAGGGTGAGGTGATGGAGTTTCTCCCAGCAGCTATGATCACATACAGACAATCTTTCATTTGTAATTGTCCACCATAGGCAATTAAGATTCACCTATACTGTCTTCTGACACTGGGAGAAGGCCAGAGAGAACCTACCAGACTCTCATTTTTACATGTATAGTAAATAACACACATACTCAAACTGGTACACCACAAACACATATCCATTCTCTTTTTTAACTTTTGTATTTTATTAAACAAAGAATACATTTCATACTGACTCTGTTTAGTCTACCACTTAGTACAACCAGAAAGTAACTAGAATGAAAAAAGAATCCATGGAGTCAACCCTTGCTTCATTATATACTTGAGTTGTGGTAAGTTCCTAAATTGACCAAAAAGAAGAACAGGGTTGTCAGTTCTGTGAGAAAATGTGACTTGGTTTGGTTTGACTCATCTCTGACCTGAACAGTGCTCACACAACCACTCGCCCCAGACTTGGACAATAAACAAGAAGTGTGAATGTATTTAGTGATTGCACCTCATTGTAAGTACAGGCCAGTCTTCATAATCTTAATCAGGCCTTACTGTAGTGCTCTGTCCTCACTGTCAGCACCAGTCATTAAAATCTGTTTGTAACTGGTATTTAGGGCATGTGACCACTCAGTGACATAGTGGGCAGTTTCTGTCTGTCCCAAAAAGCCATAAAACTAGTTAGATATTAAGTAAAGGTTAAAACTGTGAAACTAGTTGGATACCACTTTTGTTAAGGGGTGGGTGATATGATCAAAAATATATCACAATTTAGTTAAGATCAAGATCACAATTTTTGTTAGCATTTTTTGTCTTGCACAGGATACTGCAGCTTTATAAAACTGCAAATTCAATGTACATCCAACACAATGTTCATCATAATATTTAATACTATTTATTTTCCTTTTTTATTAATGAACACTGGCATTGTTACAATAAAAATGACATTGAATAGCAGAGTATAAAAGAATGTGCTCTATTACAATCTTCAACAGATCTTCATCTTCATCAACAATCTTCCCAGATTAGCAGATCATAATATCACGATTAGATTTTTTGTTGCCATAAAGCCCACCCCTACTTTTAATACTTATTAAGAATACCAGCCTAATAAGTAACCTTAAAAATCTTTGAATGGAAAGATTATGTAGCTATGTGGTAAATATTTA
>JAVQKG010323314.1:0-15123 GCA_036025885.1 Hypseleotris bucephala | reverse complement strand
ATTTGAATGTACTTTAAGCAACTTTGACATACTCAATTCACAATTCACATTGTTTACCTTTTAAGAACATGTCAGAGAATTAATTAATTTAAGCCAGTGCCAGTTCCTAACCAAACAGAACTAAACCAGGTCTAACCAAGGACTGAAACAGGACTAAACCAGTACTAATGAAGGACTAAAACAGGACTAAACCAGGTCTAACAAAGGACTAAAACAGGACTAAACAAAGTCTAAACCAGATCTAAACCAGGACTAAGCTAAGTCTAAACCAGGACTTACACTAAATCTATAAGAAACCCTCACTGAGTATCATCAATCTATCTATCTATAATTGTACATTTTGATTAAGAGATATTGATTAAATGTAATTAAATTTTTCTGTTTAGTTGCTCCTGTAACCGTTCATGAGATGTGCCCCGATTGTCCCACTTTGATCAACAAAGACTCAGAAAAGATCAACAAAACGGTCACTTTAACTTTGGCCAAATTCAACAAAGAGAGTGGACTAGCCAATCAATTCGCTCTGCTCAAAGTCAACCGGGCGACCACAGGGGTAAGATCTGTGCCTCATGACTTTTAGTATTTAACAACAGTATCTGAACCAGTAATATTCAAATGTTTTCTCACTACATTTCTGGATTTCAAAGTTCTAAAATGGGCCAAAATTAGTAAACCAAAGGGTAAAAAAAATCTAAACTAGGTCTAAATTAGGCCGAAACCAGGACTAAAATTAACCTAAATCGGGCTGTCAAAAACTCATTAAGCACCACAATGCTTTACATAACTATGACATAAAAAGTTTAAACCAGAATTAAGTTGGGCAAAATCAGAAACAAAAACATCAAACTGTAAATAGCCCTGAAAAATATTTTACGTAGGATAAAACAAGGTCAAACTTCTTGACTAAACCAGGTCTAAATAAGGAAACTAATAAACCAAATTGTCCTGAAAAATGCAATACCTTAAAAAACACTAAACAAGTCTGAACCAAGAACTAAAACCTAAATCAGGACTAAAATTATGGAACCAAAATAATCACATTTTGAAGATTTCTGAATAATGCTTTACCTATAAAAAAGGACAAAACAAAGTCAACATAGACAGGACATTAGCTTGTTGAGTAGTTAATCTTGGAGTCATCAAGTCTAGCCTCCTGTTGTGACTGTTAGCGATTAGCATTTGAGGACCATCAGATTAACCCTGGATTAGCATTTCTAATCTGCCAGATGAACTAATAATGGGGCCCCTGGAAAGCATGGCCCCAGGTGATGGTTCAGGTGGGGCCTGAGATAAGTAACGTGAGGGCCATTTACATGTCAATCCACTGGAGATTATCTAGTCCTAACATGTTAAAAAGACAGCTAACTATACTGCCCTTTAGAACGTAGACTAAACATTTTAACTACCTTACATGGGTTATTTAAAAATGCATTAAGCCAATAGAAAAAGTACAGTATTTTGAAATGTTAAAAAGTCCATGTGAGCTGAATGCACATCATCTAGCTGGACTGATCTTCCAAAACAATGAAAGATTTTTTTGTGTGTGAAAGATTACTGCAAATTTTAAAATAAGCATGTCTGTCCCAAAGAAAGTTAACACACAACTTATTTATTGCCTTTTTTTACCTTTAGTCTTAGCTAAGTAAGGTTTAATTTAACCTATAAAAATGTTGATGGCAGAGTAGTTAGCCTTTCTGCCTCTGAGCAATTAGGGGTTTAGTCTTTAGGTTGCATTGCACTCAATGTTTTACACAATATTTTAGGAGAATTTCTGACATAAAGTTTTGAATGGTTCAATCTCTGTGTCAAGCCTGCAACTTACAATTAACCAGCACGTGCCCGCCTAAGACCCATAGTTGCATGCTTCGACTAAATGATGCTAGACTTGCTCTTAATGTCATTTTAACATGATTATCTGTTATCTTAAGATGGGAATGGGTATGATTTATGGAGCGGAGTACACCATCCAGGAGACCACCTGTGCCAATACCGCCGACAAAACTGACAACTGCCCTCTGATGGACTGTGAGTTTGCGGTAAGTACAAACAATATCACATTAACAAAAAGTAAATAAATATAAATGTCATTTTAACACATTTTTTGTTGTTGTTTTTAGCATAAAGGCTTCTGTAAAGGCTCTGTTACACAAGCTCCTGCATCTCTCGACAACCCAGAGCAGTTTGTCAGCGTAGACTGTCAGATCTACGAGCCTGAGGTAAGATATATCATGCCATTACATTTATGTGAAAGAGCTTAGTAAGGTTTAGAATGTATAACATCTTAGCCAATGTCTGCATGCTCCAAATACTTTCTTGAATTCTTGAATTCTGGCTAAAAAAATTTTATCAAAAAAAAAAGAGACAGCCTGCTAAAAAACAACTCACTCATATTGTAGTACTGTAACAGCAAGACACATTACATAACACCGAGCCTACTGTAGACTACACTACACACTGAAGTGAGCAAATGGCATAATATTTTAATTTATTAATTGGCAATAACTTTTTCCTATTCTAAAAGGCAAAAAAAAACAGAAAAAGTCATAAAATCTTAAATCAAATTGGACTTAGAATAAAAAACGCATTTATTATGAACAAAATTAAATCTAGGTCCTCTTTAAAAGGTCTGATAAACACTAATTTGTTTACCCCTTTCTAGACCGCTGAGAGGGAGAAGAAACTCCACCTTTTGGGTGGGGAGACTGACCACGCCCACAACGACAGCCACACCCATCACCACGCCCACGACCACGGCCATGGCCACGCCCACACCGACGACCATGACCACGCCCATGACCACAAGCACGAGCACGGGCACGACCACTTACACGACCACACTAAGAGGACGCATGACGATACGCACAAACATCCAGAGGGAGATGATCACCACCATACACATGACCACCACGGAGGCAGCGCACACAGGTAAAACAAAGGACAATTATTATTAGAAAAACACTAATATTATAATGTCAAACAAGTTGGTGCCCAAATGCAGTGGGTATTGAACTGCGGTAAAGTGGTAAAGTTGTAGAACCAAAACATTCAGAACATGTGATTAATCAAGTTTGAATGATGTGCTCCCTTTTCACCTGCCTATCCTTCTTATCCCTCTATCACGGTCTCACACAAACCAGAGTTTCAAGTGTAAGAATAGCAATCAGCAGTCTGGATTTGTTCTTTTTACTTAAAACATTAAAATAGCTGTAAATAAGCTGTGAATTTTGAAATAAGATATCCGCTCCCTCATATTATTCCTGATAGATTCTAGATTTTGATCAAGAAACAACGTGTCAACCAATCAAAGAGCTCCTGTCTTGTGGAATGATGTGACTGGTTAAACAGTTCCTTCCCTCGCTCTAAAACGGAAAAAAAAATTAAAAAAATAACACAACCCACAGAGGTCTCATTTTCTATCCTCCCCAATGACTTATGTTATGCTGTATAATTGACTGAGTTATTAATTTTGTTGAAATACAAAGACAAATGAACCAAGTAGCAGCTCTAACAATTTTTATATGGACGACACTACACAATTTTTGAATGAGGGGTCTCAAACAGGTGACCCGGGGGCCATTTTCGTGTGTTAAAATCGCTAAAGTTAACCATATCTCTTCTCTCTCTCCCCAGACATGCTCACGACCACTCGCACGACCACGGTATAAACCACGACCACGTTCATGAGCACCACGGTAAGGCCCACGACCACAGCGGCGACTTCCCCAACCAGCACCACAAATACGAGCACGCCGCCGGCACGCACACACACCAACATGACCATGAGATGGCGCTAGACCACGACCACAAACACGGCCACCTACACGACCATGAACACCACCATCACCACCACGCCCATGAGCACGAAACCGAGACCCATGACCATCCCAATGGCATGTGGAGGGAACTACCCCGACTGGGAGCACCCACTACCCTGCCTGCCTTTCCTGATACCCCCGCAGCCGGCCCTGAGAAGGGGGTAACTCTACCCCTAAAACCAGACCCCCAGATCCCTGACCAGACCGAGCCAACTATTCTCCTCTTCCCCGCTAAGAAGTCAGCCGAGTGCCCCCCGCCCCTCCTGGTGGATAGGATGTCCATTGGTAAACTGTTCGCAGAAGATCCCGAATTTAAGCCCTCGGCATAAAGTGGGACTGTGTACGAAGGGTGGTGTTTGGGTTTGGATATGAAAGTGTAATTTTTCATATTTCTCTGAAAATCTCAATAAAATAAGTCATGTTTTTTTAATTTAAAAGTGTGGGTTGTCCCTTTGTGTGCTTTTGACAAAAAAGTAAACATACAAATGTATTGTCACTATATTCAACTTTGACACGGTGCAAACATTAAGAAAGATTAAGAAGATGATGATGATGATGATGAAGATGATGATGATGATGATGATGATGAAGATGATGATGATGATGATGATGATGATGATGATGATGATGATGATGATGATGAAGATGATGATGAAGCTGATGATGATGAAGCTGATGATGAAGATGATGATGTGTTCAGTAAAAAACAACAGCAGGGCCAGAGCATTGTCCTTTTTAAACTTTTAAAGTTAAACTTCTGCCAACAGGTGGACACAGGTGAGAATCACTAACATTAAGTTAACAATGATCTGTGGACATCACAGTCACGTCCAAAGTCACAGGGCCTCGGGGAAAGGGTGTACACAGGTGTCAAAGGTCGTGGGTCGTCTGTCGTCACATGACTCAGTGCTTCCTGTTGCGGCCTCCACTCTGAAGTCTCTGAAGTCACAATGTTTTAGGGCGAGCTGTGTTTGATAAACACACGGACGTTTAGTGATCTGTTTGAACCACACTAACACCTGTCCTCAAAATCACACCTTATACACCCTATAGACCCTAATACAGACCTTAATACAGACCCTAATAAAGTCCTCAACACTGATGAATCCAGTCACATGACGTTCAGTGATTTGTTTAAAGCGCACTAACACCTGTCTCATTATTATTATACATTAAAACTGCGGGTCATGAAGCTGGCAGTGGAGTGTACAGCACAGACAGGCCCACACTGTTTGAATGACGTCATAACAGCGTGTTCATCTCTGAGGACAGTTCTTTGCATGTGTGTCCTCTCTGCTTCACTGTGTGTTATTGAAATATCAGTCATCTAAAAGCAGACACAATCAACAGTTAAGTCAGGACCAACTAAAAACAAAAATGTCATAAACACGTGGGTTTGGTGAAGATATGTATTTTATTCCATAAATATTTGGGATTTTGGAAGAATTACTGAACTGATTGTTCTATCAAACTATATTAACTAGTGTTTCTTGCTTCATGCGATTGCAGAGTCACAGATTCAAAGATGAGTTAGTCCTAAAGCTGCTTGTTTTTACACTGATGTTACTGTGGGAACTGAGCCTGTGTAGGGCTGTATTGATGAGAGTCATACCTACATGTGGTCAGATCAGCTTTACACAGGTATCAGAAATAACTTCACATATAAAGTTAATATATTCCTCTTATATGTATGTATCCTATGTCCATCATGTCTATTAGGTATCTGAATCCGTGGATAGTAGGTGTCAGTCTGTCTAAGTTAACCTGAGACCTCCGTGTGGATGTGTCTGTCTGGACTGTCATCGCTCGCTGTTGGTGGCTCTGACTTTAACAAAGGATAATGGTCCTGACGATGGATCCTAGTCCCAGCTTCTGTGTGGCATGCTTCACACATACATTTACACATTTATACACACACGCACACACACACACGCACACACACACTGACACACATTCACATGGACTTACCCCACCTCTGCCAGGATCAGTTCAGTTTAAAGGTGATTTAACACACTGTGGATCTAAGAGTATTCACCAAACCAGCAAGTACCAGCAGGCTTCAAACATGTCCATAATGAACTGCTTAAATCAATAAAAGGAAGGACAATGTGGTTTGATTATCATGATCTGTTAGTCACACTTAAAGATGACTGTATTATTCATCCACTCCACAGCCACACGCCACAGCTGCCCTTAGGGCAGTCTGATATAAACGTGGCTGCCATTCTGCACCTCACCGACCACCAACACCAGTCGCACAACCACATTTATGCACGGTCAATGTGGGTTAAGTGTTTTGCCAAAGGACACAAAGCCAGTATGCACATGCATAACCCATTTAATACAGTTTACAGATAATAAATATGCACTTCATGACATGTTTCTATGAAACACACAAGAGTCTGTGTCCGATATTTGATCTGTTCTGGGGCAAGTACTGTACAGCATGGTCCAGGAGAATGTGTGTGTCTGTGGGTGTGGAGGTGTGTGTGTGTGTGTGGGTTGGGGGGGGGTACTCTCTGGTCCAGGAGAATGTGGAGCAGACAAAGCCAGGACTTACTAAGCAGCTGCTGAGAGATCTGTCGGAAAGCATGGCCACTTTACACTGTGTGTATCTGTGTGAGTGTGTCTGTGTGTGTATATGTGTGTGTGTATGTGTGTGTGTAATGTGGATGTGTGTCTGAGTGTGTGTGTATGTATGTGTGCGTGTATGTATGTGTATGTGTCTGTGTGTATTGTATGTGTGTGTATGTGTGTATGTGTGTACATGTGCATGTGTGTATGTGTGTAGGTCTAGGACAGTGTTTTTACTGCAGACTCCTCAGGAATGCCTGGTCCTGTCCTCACGAGTAAAACCTGCTTGATCCAAACACCTCAAGTTTAATGGTCTGTGCTGGAGCCACATCGGATCACGTCAAAAACACTGACAATGGTGAAGAGTATTTCAGATCAGGGAGAAATCAGAAAATAGGTCTGCTGTGAAAAGGAAGACTGACATTGAGCTACTGTCAGAGTTACCACACTGGTCTGTGGTCACTGTCCACCCGTCCACCCTGCTCATGAATTCATGTGCTCATGAACACTGTGAGTGTATTAGCTTTTTCAGTACGAATAATTAATAGTGTTTACCATTAGAACACTATTAATTATTCGTACTGAAAAAGATCATAGGCTAATACATATAAACCTGGGATTGTGTAGGGCCTAAAAACAGTCAACCAATCACAGACGAGGCTGCCTTGTCTGTGATTGGTTGATAGAAGTAGCTGCTTCTTGATTTCACCAGAATCAAAAACAAATGTTGGTTACACTTCACTTTACAGCACAGTAAATGAACAGGTGTCTAGGCAATTTTTGTAAGGTTAAGGTTAAGGTACACTTTATTGTCCCCGTAGGGAAATTTGTCCTCTGCATTTGACCCATCCCTCAATGCCACTGGAGCAACCTGTCAGGAGCAGTGGGCAGCTGCAGCGCAGCACCCGGGGACCCATCTCCAGATCTTGAGCCAGGATCTCGGTCAGGATGTACCTAGCTGGAGGATTAACCTATGTACATGTTTAGGGTTGATGGGGGAAACCGGAGTGCCCGGAGAAAACCCACCCAGACACGGGGAGAAAGATAAAGGCCCTGGTGCCCGGTCCTTCTTGCAGTGAGGCGACAGTGCTAACCACTGCACCACCGTGCCGCCGGTGGTTGATTAGCAAGTAACTCCCATGTCAGGGTAAAGTACAAAATGATACGTTCATTACCACACATTTCCATATCGTAATGTAAAATAAAGCGCTACAATATATTTGATCTGTTTAGGCAGAAAACACCTGATCTCAGATATGAGGCTTTATGTAGAAACATGTTAGTGGGACATTAGTTCAGTGTCTAAAGCAGGAGCTGAGGCTTCAGGAAGAGTTCAGAGGCAGGTAAGACACACCTGAGACTGACCTGAGGGGGAGGAGCCTGTAAGACACACCTGAGACTGACCTGAGGGGGAGGAGCCTGTAAGACACACCTGAGACTGAGGGGGAGGAGCCTGTAAGACACACCTGAGACTGAGGGGGAGGAGCCTGTAAGACACACCTGAGACTGACCTGAGGAGGAGTAGCCTGTGAGACACACCTGAGACTGACCTGAGGGGTAGGAGCCTGTAAGACACACCTGAGACTGCCCTGAGGGGGAGGAGCCTGTGAGACACACCTGAGACTGACCTGAGGGGGAGGAGTCTGGTACAAAGCACTGATTGTTCTCACACTCTCTGCACCCTGGGTTTGAACTGGTATTTATGAATGAATCAGGGACATGTATCTATTATGACAAAGGAAGGATTATGATTTATTTTAGGCCTCAACAAGACCCTCGTTCAGTGTGTTCTGGGACTAACTTAAAATTATAACAACTATTTATTTAAGTAAATCCGAATTGTGTTTATAGACACTGATTTATAAAGTCTGGCCACACTACTGTGAAACTGTGAAGTGCTGTGAGTGAGTTGTTTTTCTGAATGAAGCCGGACCCTTAGGCTGTGGAAGTTATCTGAGATCTTTAGGACGAGATAATTCATCACTTCAAAGACTGACTGCTTCCTATTATTACTGCTGCCTTATTAACCTGTTATTACTGTGAGTTATCAACCTATTATTACTGCTGCCTTATTAACATGTTATTACTGTCACTTATTAACCTGTTATTAAAACCAATGATGGACTTGATGAGTTTATCTGGAGTTGTCTCATGTGTGAGAGAGAATATGAGCAGGTGCTACCTTTCTTCAACACACACTTATATGTTCTCTCTCATTAGAAGATAATACTTCATCAAACAGGGCTCTTAAACTCTATGGAGGTATGTGGCTTTGTTAATCTGAACACTGGTGGAACAGTGATGTATAGTGAAGCATTGACAATGATAGTGAGCAGTAGGTGACATCAGTCTTATTCACTGCCTGCTTTTCTTGATATAAACTTGCTCAGATTCGTATCCATATTTAGTGTTTTCTACAAACTTGAAAAGCATATGTCTCATTGATTATTTGCTGTGAGCCTGCAGGGGGCGCTCCAGTTCCTAAATCAGATACTGTCAAGTCTTGTTTTCTCTGCACACTTATCTGTTTCTGAAAGAGAATAAATACAAAAATCCTAAAACATAAACATGATGAGAACAAGAAACCGACAGTTTTTACAAATGAAGATCACAGGGAGAGCCATCTTTAGTTTGTCAAGTAGCTCAAATGTTCAGTGTTGACACCACTATATGTGACATATGCACATGCTTATACAAACTGTACATGTGACATTTACAGTTTTAAAAGGAAGCCTCTGTTTGACCAATGTTCACTTTTCAACAGAGCAGTGTTTGTGGTGAATTAAAGTAAAGAGAAAATAAACCAAACTAAAACAGATAAACGTTTGTCACTGACTGACAATGGTGAATAATGTGATACAATATACGGCTGTCTACAAGTCTGCACTGTTCACTGAGACAGACACCAGTGCAGCAGGTGCCCCCAGTTCAAACAGTGTGTGTTGTGTGTGAGTGTGTGTTGTTTATGTGTGTTGTTGTGGATGTGTGTGTGTGTGTATGAGTTTGTGTGTGTTGTTGTGTATGTGTGTGTGTGTGTGTATGAGTGTGTGTGTGTTTATGTGTGTGTTGTTGTATGTGTGAGAGTGTGTGTTGTTGTTTGTTGTGAAAGGCCTGGCTCTCCGATTGGATTCTAAAGCAGCTTCAGAGAGGCCTGTTGTCTCCTCTCTGAGACCTCCTAGATGTGGGTGTGTGTTGTTGTGTGTGTTGTGTGTGTGTTGTTGTGAGTGTTGTGTTGTGTATGTTGTGTTGTGTATGTTCTATTGTGTGTGTGTGACCTCCAAGAGCCTGTCACAGTGAGGTAATCCTCAGCTGCAGAATCCGTCTCTGTTTGATTTCACACAGTGTGAGAAGGAGCCGCTGTCGCCAACAAAAATAATGTGACGCTGCTGACCCTGACCCTAACCCACCCCTGTATATAATACACTAAATACACAATATAAAAACCATCAGGAAATACATCATCCATAACCAAAGTTGAAGAAAGTTTAAGTCAGTCATCTTAACTTGGGTTTAGACTTGAAGACGTTTTATGCTCCAGATGACTGATTTTAACTATCTTCAACTTTGATTTAACTACCTGGATGAATGAAATGAACCTTCAAAGAAAAATCATTCATACCAAAACCTACCCCTATATACACAAAATATACAATATACAAACCATCTGGAAATACATCAACCCTGACCCTGACCCTAACCCTAACCCATAATGCACAAACCACTGACACACCACAGAAACTCTTCCTCTGTGCAGGCCACACTGATATACTACATGAACAGAGACATTTATCATTAGCACTAAATTCCATTTATAAACAAGAACATTTAGTTAAATAATTATATAATTAATAATATTTTAAATGTTATTAAATACCAGTCTTTATTAATAACTGAGTTTGAAGAATTCCTTTTATTTGTGTTTACATCAGATGTACCATCATCATGACAGGTGAGACCATATCCAGTAAATGTAGAGATTCATATTTCAGAAACTTCCTGTGACTTATCCTCAAACCCACAGACAGACCTGTACTTCCTGAAGAGATGGAAATGTGTGTGTGCGTTGTGTGTATGTGTGTGTGTGTTGTATGTGTGTGTGTTGTATTGTGTGTGTTGTTGTGTATGTACAGACCAGTACTTCCTGAAGAGAGTAATGTTAAACATTGACAGAATTGAGTCTCGAGGCTGTGTTTCTGTGACGGCGCGCGGTCGATGATGAATGCCTTTAATAAGTCTGTGTCTCTTGGTTAGCCCTGCGGCGGAGACTACACACAACACACAAACACACACATGTACAGACACACACACAACACACACACAACACACACATGTACAGTCCTCGTCCTGGTCTGGTCCTGGTCAGGTGATGGGTTAGGGTCAATATAAACCTCCCTGTCCTCCTCATGGGGCCTTCAGCTGTCCAAACAACCACAGAGAGAGAAACAAGCAGCACACACAGAGCCATGGGAAAAACCAGACCGGACTCACAGAACCGGGACCGGACCAACAGAACCGGGACTGGACCCACAGAACCGGGACCGGACCCACAGAACCGGTACCCACAGAACCGGGACCAGACCCACAGAACGGGGACCGGACCCAATTTTTGTAAATTTCCCTAAAACTACATTCTTCAGTCAGTCCCTAGGTGGCAAAGTATGTGCAAGATAGAGGCTGTCAAATATATCTGACTCCCCAATTTCAATCAAACATGGCCGACTTCCTGTTTGTCGTAGGGCGGTGTCATAATAATATTTTATGTTTGGCACGATGTGGACCTCCTTCACTTACACTTCCTCACGCACACTCCGTACCTCCTCCACCTTGCAGCTCACTGTTCCTCGCTCCAGGTTGCGGACTATTGGAGACAAAGCCTTCTGTGTCCAGGCCCCAATGCCCTGGAACTCTCACACATACAGTCAGCAGAAACCATTGGACAGTTCAAATCACTTCTCAAAACATTATTGTTCAAACTGGCTTTCCCCTCCATTCATTAACTGATCTGGATTTTGGTTGTTTGTTTGTTATGTCTGTCTCTGTCTGTATTCTTTGTAAAGTGCTTTGGGTATCTTGAAAAGCACTATATAAATGGAGCAGTAATGTTATCAAATATTACTAGTAAAGTCATGGTTTATTATATTTTTAATTAATACTTTACTTTTAGCGCTAAAGAAAACCTGTTAGTACATGTCTGGCAGTTTCCACAGAATAGGGAAAGACATATTTGGCCCTCACCAGTAATGAGGAACTTTATCCTTGTCCAATATTGAGCAAGAAAATGCTTAGGGACTTCTGTAGAAGTACATATGTCACTAACAGTCTGTGCATTATAAAAGGGGAGCTCCTCAGACTCCTCAGCCAACAGCTCACTCCAGCTTCTTCTTAAGGTGAGTAAATCTGGCTGACTTAGACCAAATCAGGTTAAAATAAAAGAAAAGGAAATATTTAAAGGTGATATGGCTGAAGCTCCAGCTACAGTCCACTCTTTTAGCCTATCAACACAAACTGATATTACATTACCAAACAAGAAACTGCTCCAAAGTGACACAGACACATTGTTAGATGGTTCTCCCGTTTTACTTGGTTTGGTTCGTACTGCTTTGTTGTTGCCGGAGATATCTGCATGGCGCTACAGTGACATCCTATTGTCTGACGTCTGGTTCCGGTAACGGTTGCCTGGAGGAAAAGCAAAATTATATGTAGCTGATACGTTTTTACACTACAACAAAGGAATATTTCTGAATGGGTCATATTTTGCGCCATCTTGGATTTATTAACAGTGCCACTTCATCTTTAACATAGATTTCAGGCCAGTGACGCTCTAAGGATAGTTTATTAAATTTGGCAGACTAGTGTAATAACACTGAAATGAAGTAGATTAAAAATATTCCAGCACTTATATGTTCACATACTGTAAATTGATATAACCTAGAAGCTTGCACCGTGAAGGTTACTTTTGCTGTAACGTTGTCCGAGCATCTTTCCGGTTGAAATAAAAAAGATCTAGGCCTACCTTTCAGCCATCTAAGAAAAGCCCAGGAGCCTCTGGGATTTATAATTAAGATATTTGTCAAAGATGTAAGCACTGACGCCATGTTTGTGTTTGTTGTTGGTGGAAGTAGCATGCTAGCTGGTAGCTCCTGTGTATCTTTAGGTAAATGCCAGGTCAAATATAGCATTACACAACTTGAAGCTCTGTCCCACATTTTAACTCTTGCCAGCGCAAATATGTCCTTTATTTTGCTTTATATGTACAGACAAAATAGCTAATTAGACTAGCTGAATGACAGTGTTCATTTATTTATTTATTACTACATCGCTGTGTCTGAAATATGTTACACATTGTCCAATTTTGTTCATTTTACCCATCATTTCGTGCATTATATTATTTTTTCATCCTAAGATCTAAGTTGCAAATTGTGGTTAGCTTTGCTAATCACTATTTCTTGGTGTCAGTCCTGCTTCCCGACTTCTGTTTATTTCTATTCTAAATATTACTTTTGTTAAGCTATCATGATTTCTGTACTTCATTGCTGTTTCACCTGTTTTCACAAATGCTTTATTTGCTGTATAACCCACAAGATGGCACTTGCAATTTAGTCACGTGTCTGCAAAAGACCCATTGATAAATTACTTGAAATCACACTATTAATCTTGATTTAAGTTGTTTCAAGTAATTTAACTGTGTTTACTTATTACATGACTTATAAAATAAACCCTTGATTACTATATGCTGTACAGTAGGCAATACAATATTCTAAACATGTGCCTCAACAGTTCACTCTGTTGCCATGCCAACTATGAAGTGCATTCTGGGTATTGTAGTCCTGTTAGCAGTCTCAGCCTGGACCGAGGCCGGGGTGAGTCACACTACACGTAATTGTAAAAATTAATAAATAAACATGAAAAATGTTCATCACATATCACTGTGTCCATATTTATTAGACATTTTGTATGGACTAAATTGTTTTTTAAAGGTTTTGAGACACAACAATAATCAGACACAGGAGCTGACAGTGTTTGATAGAATCATGTTGGCCAACAAGGACCTTGGTGAGAATGATAGTGAAAATAGTGATGTACACTTTGTTCGGTCTGTATAATAACTGTCGTTTGGTCCAGGTCAAGTTGGAAACGTTGTAATTGTAGATGGTGACATTGCTGATGTCATCGCTGACGACATCACTGATGCTAACATTAAACGTAACGCAGATCCTTGTGTGGACAGCGACTGCAAATGGCCCATGTCCAGTGATGGGCAGGTTTTCATTCCCTATGTCATTGATGACCAGTATGGTAAGAAATCAACACATGATCAACAAAGCATGCATCCATAGATTTTATTCCATATTTTAACTCAATATTTCTGCCAATATGTATTCGTGTTGAGGTAGTGGAAGTGTCATGGGAAAGGAAGGAGCTAGAGGTGGAACTGTCTGGAGTCTCATTTCATGTACAATTATAGACAAATGACAAGCACATTATATTTTTTCAGAACATAATTCAAGAACAAAAATTGTTGCAGCGATGAACGCATTTGTCAGTTCGACCTGCATCAGATTTATCCCCAGAACCAACGAGATGGGCTATCTGCACATTAAGCAATTGAAAGGGTATGAGGCACACACAACATTAAACCTAAATATCTTTGAGAGTGCATAAGTTGAGCTTTTTGCCTTGACTCTGAGCAGGTGCTGGTCTCACATTGGGCGTCAGGGCGGTGCCCAAGTGGTATCTTTGAAGTCTTCGTGTATTCATCAGGGCACAATTCAACATGAGCTGCTTCATGCTTTGGGTTTTAATCATGAACATGAGCGTGGTGATAGAGACCAGCACATCAGAGTCTTGTGGGACAACATTGAAGACGGTAACAAGAAAATCAGTATGAATCAATTTGAAAATAAAAAAGTTCAGGGTATGGGTCAGAATTACATCAAAACAAGTCTAGATAATTTAGGTCCAAGTGGATAAATCTACTAAAAGCAAGTCAAAACTACGTAAATGAAGATATTATTCAGATTTTTTTTTCATCTAATCTGTGTATTATTTGTTGCAGTGTAATATCTTTTAATAAGGACTGAATCCATTTTTTGTAGGAAAGGAAGATAACTTTCAGAGGATATTCACTCTGAACCAGGGAACTCCGTATGACTACAGCTCTGTCATGCACTACGGCAGGTCAGTACCTATTTGTCAGATCATAAAACCATTTTTGTGTTTCTTCTTCAGGAATCTGTCCGGTTCCTGTTGATTCAACTGGTGATACCAACAAACAACAAATCAGTGAATCAATCTGAAAAGTACTTTGAATGGAAGAGGCTTTAGACCAGGGGTGTCCAAACTTTTTTCATTGAGGGCCGCATACTAAAAAGAATATGTGTTGGAGGGCCACATCATTATACCAGTACTGGCCTGAATACAAAATATGAACATTAGGTGGGTTTTTTAAGGCACATTTTAATTTCAATGAAATAAACTTCTGAAGATTTTATTTTTCAAAATGGGTTAGAACAGATGATAGATGGAACAATATTGGCACCACATTTATTCAACAGCAATTCTTCTGAGTCCTCGACAGCACTGTAGTCTGGTTAAAAAGAGAAAATATATATATATTTTTTTATGTGATATGTCATCAAAGCCTGCACTGGGGCCCGTCGTCACTACGTTACGCTGCTGCTTAACATGAATTCTGTTTAATTATATTTAACTTACTTTTATTTGGAACAATAGT
>JAVQKG010323119.1:0-12092 GCA_036025885.1 Hypseleotris bucephala | reverse complement strand
ATGGCTATAACAGGTTACCTACTTTACATATTTACTGTACATGGAACAAGGTCAGATAGTCAATTGTCTTTTTTTTTTCTTTTTTTTTTTTACAATTTATATATTTTAGGCTATTTTCCTTCTTCTTGCAACTGCTGTGTTGAAGTTTTGAGTTGACCTTATTTTTTAAAGCCTATATTTTGATCTAAAACTCACAGGATCTGATATCCCGTGTTGCTAATGTTCCTACACGAGTATCCAAGTTTATGGTTTTGGCAGGATTTTAAGTGCTTATGGTTAGGTCCAGGACCATGGTTAGTGTTAAGATGAAGGTTGATTGAAATCTCTGAAAGAAACTGTGAATTCAAGATGTCTAAACAGGGTCAAAAAAATCATTAAAGACAATACTCCCCCAGGACGTGAACTGTTTGCCCTCCGGCATTCAGGAAGAAGATATAGGAGCCTTAAAAGCCAGACTAACCGACTTAAAAAAAAACATTTTTATCACTGGGCTATTACCACTATAAATACACATGGCGGACTAACTAAGGACTTGACTTGACACTGATTTTTGAGAAATTTAAATTTCGATAAAGATTCTGATTCTGAAAAGATGGTCCCAAATCAATAACTGGAATTACTCTTTGATGTCTGAGATGCTGGTGAGTCTAAAGGAAGCTTAATTCACCCTGAAACATTGCATTTAGCATCTCACTCTCTCCAAAACTCTTTCAAAATGCTTCCTTCTCCCCTCTTACAAACATGAAGTATTCAAAACAAACTAAAGAGAAAAGTGAAGTGGTTGTGAAGCGATTTGAAACATCTTGAATTGAGCTGAGTGGTTAGCCTGCTCATAAACTGGATCCCAATCTGAGTTTGACAATGGCCACAAATGAGTGCAGTCCACAGCCATAAGAAAACCATGTGTTTACTGAAGGAAATAGAAAAGTGGTGGTTAGGCTCAGTGATATCTGTGTGATTATAACTAGACAAATATAGCTCACATTAAGGGGACTAGATGTTTCACTTTTAGCATTTTCAGTTTAGATTGTTGTATAAGTTAAAACTGTGTACCAACATTTTGACTCATGTTATGCCGTCTTCTCATATAATTAATGTATTAATAGTCTGTCTCAATATTCATGAATCTGTATAGCTAATGAACAAAAATCACTTGTGACCAAAAATCATGTATTTAAAAGTAATTTTTAGTCATTATTTGTTAAATTTAAGTTAAGTCTTCATGTTGTCATAGGTAGTTTTGATTTAGAAGCAATCTGGTTAATAGGTTTGCCCAATTGAAATTGCATCAAAATATCGCAATAATATCGATATCGCAATATTCAACATGGTTATCGTTTATCGCATGGTTTTATGCTAGATTCTTCTATGCTTAAGTCTTTTCAAAATATCAAATGTCTGTGTATGTCTATATGTCAGCCCTGCGACTTATTTTTCAGGGTATAATTCCACTAAGTGCCCATATTTCTGATGTATGCAGGAATAGCATTTATTGACATTGATTGCACTCCACTGACTAACACTAATGTACAGTACTGATTAAATTTAACATGCCCATACTAATTGTGATTTCAGGAGGTGAGGGAGCTGCGTAAACAGATCGCCCTATCAGGAGTCCACGTTGACGTTGACGCCCCTAAAGGTCAGGACCTGGCCCAGATCATGGCAGAGATCAGAGCCAAGTACGAGAAGATGGCCAAGCAGAACCAGGACGAGCTGAAAGCATGGCACGAATCACAGGTACATCCTACTCACACTCGGCAATAGTTAAGTTATTTCATCAAATTATTATTTCTTATTATAAATATTATTAAATAGAGAAAGTCAGGAGTGCCGCAGCCAAAACACAAAACGTAGTCACCTATTTTACTAATATGTCCAAACATTGGAAACAACACAAGAGAGGAACTATAAATTATATTTAAACAAATTCTATATTTGTTTGCTCAGTTCTAACATTGTACGCTACATGATACATTTAATAAACTATTGTCAATTGCCAAAAACAGCTTGTTTTCTTTGCTATATTTGGAGTTAATGCTAATCGTTTTGTGTTACCGCTCTTCCAGATGTTGTGTATATAAAGTGTATTGTTGTGTATGTGTAGATCACAGAGGTGCAGAGTCAGGTGGTACAGAACACAGAGGCCCTGAAGGGAGCTCAGACTGAAGTCAACGATCTCCGCAGACAGATCCAGACCCTGGAGATCGAGCTGGAATCACAGAGGAGCCTGGTGAGAGCCTACACACACACACACTACATTCAGCATTCAGGGCTCCAACATCAGGACTAAGGCCCATGAGCAAGAGGGGCCCCAAAATCAAACCTTGAATTTAACAGAGAGCTCTTTTATCTGGCTTCACAATACAATGGAAAAAAAAAAAAGATGTAAGGGCAAGAAAGACATGAATGTTTTGTATTGTATTAGTTGAATTACTGTAATGAGACACATGATTTCAATCATCAGCTCCAATTATATAGCATTATAGAATTGGCCAAATCTACACCAGTGTCAACCCTAATATAACAAAAAACTGAAGTTGCAGAAAATATTGGTCAATCTTCCAAGACATCAAACCGAAATTCAAATCTTAGATATACAGTTTGTAAACTCCAAATGAATGCCTTGGTGACAGACTGTCAGCACACTCTTCATTTAACACTGTCCTAGCCTCAGCGCCCTTTTGTACCAGACCAACTCAGCACTCCTCACTCTCTCCTCACTCTCTCTTCACTCTCTCTTCACTCTCTCTTCACTCCTCACTCTCTCTTCACTCTTTCTTCACTCTCTCGTCACTCTCTCTTCACTCTCTCCTCACTCTCTCTTCACTCTCTCTTCACTCCTCACTCTCTCTTTACTCTCTCCTCACTCTCTCTTCACTCTTTCTTCACTCTCTCGTCACTCTCTCTTCACTCTCTCTTCACTCTCTCCTCACTCTCTCTTCACTCCTCACTCTCTTTTCACTCTCTCTTCACTCCTCACTCTCACTTCACTTTTTCTTCACTCTCTCCTCACTTTCTCTTCACTCCTCACTCTCTCCTCACTCTCTCTGTTGACATAAGCTGAAATCTCCACTGACCTGTTACCATGAAGCTGTGGACACACATGGGTAGATTTTTAACTGAACTGTAGCTAGAGCGCGCAGAGTAAAGCAAGAGAAACCTGCTTCAGCTCAAATCATGAAATTTAACACTGACAACAAACCAGACCTGTTGAACTGACATGTATGGTTACCTGGCAAATTCAGCTTATCTTAAACAGGCTTACAATATACTTACTTTTGTGCTTTAGAAATATAAAAAATTTAAATCTATTTAAAAGCACAATAAGGCTAAATACTGGGCTAAAAATTAAATAAATATACAAAATCTTCAGCCAGAATACAAACTTTATAGTGTTCCAAATATATTTGAAGATCATACAGTACATATAATCATATCCTAACCCTAACCATATATTGCCTATAATTACTTGGTTAATCCTTATTATGCTTCTGTCTTGTTACCATGCTAAATACATTGCATGGAATTACAAGGGTAATTATATAAAAACGACTTGATAATAAACCATAATTACTATATCGGTTTATTACTTGTTTATTACCACTCTATTAACGTATATGTACCTCACTGTAAAGTAAAGCGTCACCCTAAATTGTTTTCTTTCTTGTGTAATCTATATTTATTTTTTATGTATTTTGTCCCACAGAAAGGATCTCTGGAGGGCACAGTGAGAGACACAGAGATGCGTTACAACATGGAGATCGAGTCTCTCAACAGTATCATCTTGGGCCTGGAGGCGGAGCTTACACAGCTGAGGAACAACATCCAGCTGCAGACCCAGGACTACGAGGCCCTCCTCAACACCAAGATGAAGCTGGAGGCTGAGATCGCTACCTACAGACGCCTGCTGGACGGAGAGGGGGACTTCAGGTCAGGGGAATAGCAGAGAAACTTCAATATCTTGGTATAAAATGTTAGATATAGAGCGCATTAGTGCCCGCCCACATCTGGTTATTATGGTAGTAAAAATCCAATTCATTTTTCCCATAGACTTTTCGAAAAATCCATATTGTAAAAGCTTAAAAGATCGGGACTCTGTTTAGCTCAGTAGGTAGAGCGTGCGGCCCATATGCAAAGCCAACAGTGCTTGCCCCGGTGTCGTGAGTTTGAATCCAGCTCACGACAGTTTGCCGGATGTCACTCCCCACTCTTCTCCCTGATTTCCTGTCAATCTCCTGTCCTATTAAATAAAGCCAATAGACCAAAAAATATTAAAAATAAATAAATAAATAAAAAAGATTGTTAGGTTAGTTAGTTAGGTTAGTGTCCAAACTGCAGCCCAGGGGCCAAATGCGGCCCTCGGAGCAATTTTTTGTGGCCCTCAGCTTTTCTTCTCAATTGACTGAAATTGTGTTTTTACTTCATAATCCAACTAAATGAGAAGGATTCAATGTGTTACAATAAATCTATCCACTGTTATGTGTTAAAATATAAAGAAACTGCCAGAAAATACAGCATGTGTCAAAAAAACACATACAATTCAAGGGACATTTGGTGAAGTCAAATCCATCATTGCAGTGAGTGGCCCTTTTTGGTATTATTTTTTGACAATGTGGTCCTCAGTGAAAAAGGTTTGGGTACCCCTGGGGATAACTCACGTTCATAGCGCGAATGTTTTCAGGTAAAAGAAATAATGTTAGTATGAAAACTCAGCAAAATATTGTAAAAGCTTTTTCTTTGGACAAGTTTTAGCTACGTTTTTAGATTGAAAATATTCGCGCTATGAACGTGACTTACCCTGTAGCTGATTAGCCTCCAACAATCTTTTAAACTCTTACAATATGGATTTTTCGAAAGTCTATGGGAAATATATATGGGAATTTTACTTCCAAAACCAGAGGTGAGCGGGCACTAAAGCGCCTTTTAGCTCAGTCAGTAAAGCGTGTGGCCCATGTACAGAGCCTATAGTGCTTGTCTCGGTGTCATGAGTTCAAATCACGACAGTTTGCCGAATGTCGCTCCCCACTCTTCTGCCTGATTTCCTGTCAATCTACTGTCCTATCAAAAAATGTTTTAGAGCAAGGGCAGGAAATGTTTAACCTATCACACGCTTTCATAGGACAGAAGCGCTTTTATTGGTCAATACATCCTTTTATTTATCAAGAATCTATCAGGAAGAATGTGAAGGAGCTTATGTTTTATTTCAAAATTCACAGCTCATTATTATTATTTTATTTTAAAGAATTAAAAGCCAACTCTAGATCACTATGTTATTGTCATACCTCCTGGCTTGTGTACATACTTCCTGGTTTGTGTGAGACTGTGATAGATGGTGGCAAAGGAGAGAAATTAGGAAAGGGGAGTGTATCATTCAAATTTCTTTTTAGACACATCACTTTTACAGTCACAAAATCTGGCAAGGCAGCTTTAATCGCCTGTGTTTTGATTGCGATAAACCATATTGTCCCATTATCATCAATATTTAATCAATATCTGTCTAATATTTTGCTAACATCATGTCTCTTCTTCTAGCCTTCAAGATGCCCTTCGTCAGGAGAAGACAGTCAAAACCAAAGTAATGACCGTCACACAGACCCTGGTGGACGGACAAGTGGTGTCCTCCAGCACAGAGACCAAGAACCTCTAAAGTCCCACACTCCCTGAACGCAACACTAATTATAACTGACCCTATGTCCAACCCCTGTGGTCATCTAAGTCACACTAACACTTTCTTAAGGCTGATGGTAAACTGGAGCAGAGGAAACCTAGTCATCTTTTATTTATTTCATCTCCATCACGTCCATGTATTTATGTGTACAAGATTTTATGTTTACAAAAAAAAATGGGCAAACGTATATACAAATATTGGCTATAATTGAAATAAATTGTAAACAAGTTGCCAAGTTATTTTTCATCCTGTCTTTTGGTTTTCGGTCTGTCCTGTTCGGTCTTCATGGTCCATTGTCATGCATTAAAGTCAACTGTCTTTACTTTCTAAGTGTTCCATTGACTTTTTCTTATTTAATCCCAGGCAATCGCAGGGCTAACATATAGACACATTAGCAGACAGAAGTATTTGCTTGTATACTCACTATGGGAAATACAACACTAAAGGAAATAAGGTAAAAAAAAAAATACTCAAAAAATTACAATCAAAGCACAGCATTGAACCCACAATATTCTGGCTGTAGGGCAGGACTGCTAACCACACTTTGTTCAAAATCCCCAAATCTGCCAACTTTTATTGTTGCTGTGTTCTGCCTTCGCCTGATTGGTCAGAATGAACCACGCAGTACGTGGACACGAGGGCAGGGCTCTATGGTTGTAAACGCAAAAATGGCAGCACCCAAATGCAGTAATCACAGCCCACATAAGTGAAAGTTAATAACTTTTTTGGTATCAAACTCCATTGAGCAAAACGTATTGAAGTCAATGGTGGCCATCTTGGAACCTCAAAAATAATACATCCATGGTCAGAACCCTTCAGTTCAAGAAATCTTTGGAGGGTATGTCCATAAGCAACTTTAATGCCAACTTGGACAAAATGGACAATAAAAGAAAGAAAAATCATAAAAAATGTAAATGCCATTGAATAACAAGGAAAGCATAATTTAAAAAATACACCAAAAATCACCCAAATTATTACAAAATAAAAATCACCAAGATCAAGATCAAGATTTGAGAACCAATGATCTATTCCTATAAAAATACCCTACTTTCATAATACACTGTAAATACTTTGGCACAAACTTCAAAAGTCAATATCCCTTGTTTTAGTGACTAGACTGTGTTAAAAATTAATGATCACACCACTCATTTCAGTGTCATAAAAATGAAGGTTCTGCACTCTATACACCCCTTCATAGTACCGGCCAAACCTTTCATAAAAACGTCTTATCTGTCTCACAATAGTCAAGATGACCACTATAAGAAATTCCATAATGGGCTAGCTTCATATTCCCAAACGCACACAGATAACCTATCAGCTTAAAAATACTTGACAGCTTCCACTCCCCAGTCCCACACATTTAGCTTTACCATCAAATTGCCATTGAAATGACGGCTTGTAAAGATAGACTCATTAACTACACGCTATCTCTGTACAATATGGCTACACACCCTTCTTTCTACAAGGGTCAAAGTCTAGGTTACGATGCTAAAGGTTTGAATTCGCTAAGGTGCGGCAAGAGTGGTATAAAAGCCCCACGAAAACTTGCTAGTTCTTCACTGTCAGCACAAGACCTCCATCCATCTCTTCAACCATGGACTCTCTCATGAAACGCCAACTATCCATGAGCAATTCCGGCCTATCTGCTAACTACGCCCACAGTGTTAGCGGAGGAGCGGGGGGCTACGGTACCAAGATCTCCACGGTCACCTACGGATCCCGATACGGTAGCGGAATGTCGGGGAGTTCCTTCGACTACCAGGCCGCGGGGTCAAGTTCCGGCACGCTAGCCATCGGGAACGAGAAGATAGCCATGCAGCACTTGAACGACAGGCTGGCTAACTACTTGGAGCAGGTGAGGGCGCTGGAGAAGGCTAACAGCAAACTGGAGATCAAGATCCGAGAGGTGATAGAGAAAAGGGGACCGCTGGAGGGACGAGACTACGCCAAGTACCACGTTGTCATCGCAGAACTCAGAGCCAAGGTATGTACTTCAAGCTAACTTGAAATGGGTACTAAAAATGGTGGAATTTGAATGGAAAATCTCTATTACTGTCAATAATAACAGCATTATTTGTGATTTACATTGTTTTTATTTGCTAAGTTTAATTAAGGAGTTGGGCTGCATGGTGGCACAGTGGTTAGGGACCCAGGTTCGATTCCCAGACAAGGCAGTCGGGGCCCTTCTGTGTGGAGTTTGCATGTTCTCCCCGTGTCTGTGTAGGTTTTCCTCTGGGCACTCCAGTTTCTCCTACCACTAAAACATGTACAATAGATTCCCCATTGGGGTCAGGACTCCCCTGTTAATGACATTCTTAATCTCAGTGGGACTATCCTTGTGAAATAAAAGTCAATACAAAAAAAATTTCAATGACTAGTTCCAATTCAGTATAATAGCAGAAAACAGGTCCTGGAAAATGGTTGAATTTGCAGATTCCATGGATATATACAATCCATAACCAGTGTTATGAGAGTCAAATTATTCTAGTGCAAAAAGAAAATGGTTGAAATTGCAGAAAATGTAGTAAAACTTTACAATAGCTCACACAATTAAGCATTTGTTCAATATTAGTTAAGCATTAGTAACTAATAAATAGATCCTTTACAATGCATTACTTCAACATTAATAAATACCAGTGAGTTATTGAATACCGTTATTCCTGTTTCACTTAGTTAGTTATAACCTAAAGTAAATCAATGCAAATTTAAAACATCAGTGTTACCTAACCAGTGTTAGCGGTTATAAATGGCTTATTATTAAATTGTTGTTTATTATATATTTATTAATGTTTATTATTTTCTCACTGCTAAATAGTGGTGAGCTATTTGAAAGTGTTACCAAAAATGTAGTTGATAAGATTGTAAGGCATCAACCAAGATCTTTAACTTATATTTTAGGTTTAGTGTTTGATCAATTACAATGAGCAAAAACCATGAGAATGCCTTGGTAGTATTTACTATTTTGCTTTGATTAAATAATAATTGCTAACTGATAATTGTATTGTGGGCATTTATTCAGTTAAGCATCTCTTTTAAATACGCAAGAATTTGGCCAACTTTCTTATTCTGTCTACCAACATCACAAAAATGGTAGAAAACTAGCTGCTAAAATTGTTGAATAAGCTTAAAATCGCAATTGAACTGATTCTATTATTTCTATTTTATCTTTCACAGAGCTATGGGGCAAAAGTAATTTTCACAAAGTTCATTTCTTATCACCACCTTTATCTAAAGTGTCCAGAGCCGAGTGGTTTTGAAACGTTTATTGCTAGCTTAACTTTCCGTGCTAAGCAATGATTCGGCATTAAACAAGGCAGATATCTTTGTGTTTTATGAGAATAAAATTTTACTGCAAGATTTGTTTTAACAAGCATTATTTATCAAGATTAAAATGACACTTTGACATCCAGAAAAGCAGAAGTAAACTACGTGTTTTGGCTAGCTTAGCATCTGGTTGTTGGGCTAAATTGGGCTTAATCTGGGCTAACGGGCTAAATCAAGTTCAGATTAAAAAATCCAGTAGCACTTATATATAATAACTGCACAGCAATAAAGCATTAATAAATATGAAATTAGCAATACTTTCATGAACAAGCAGTTTATATATACTTAATAGACACAGATGTTTACAATTTTGCATAATTTACACAAGGTCACAAGTCGATGTGTTTTCTTGAATTAATAATGATCAATTAACTAATACTAATGCTTTATTAATACTTAACTAATGCTTTATTACTGTGCAGTTATTCCAAAGTGTTACAAAAATCAAAATGTATCAAAATGTAATTTAATGTAAAGTTTATTTTTTTATCAATGTCTTTCACAAAAACAGTACATTTCCAATAAGTTATAACAAGCACTTTCTTTTATGTTTTTCCAGATTTTCGACATGATTAAAGGCAACGCTCACCTGGCCATCTCTGTGGACAACGCACGCCTGGCTTCAGATGACTTCAGAGTCAAGTGAGTCCAAGTAAACCATTAACAAACTCAATATTTCACTTATAAAATCAAATGCTTTACTGGTTAAAGCTTTACATTATGAAACACGGTAATAGTGCAGGAACAAATAGTGTAATCTTATGTAAACATGGCCCTCCACAAGAACCAAAATATACAAAGACACGTTTAGTTGTTTTTATGTAGCCAGAAATGGTGTATGGTTAAGTATTCACCGTGCATCCAGAGGGTTGCTGGTTCGAATCCCCACCTCAGCTCATACTGTTGTTGTATTGTTGTATATTTTGGTAGTAGGGACATTCAGATGTGAATTGTGCAGCTCTGATTCCAGTTAATTACATAAAAACTTCCAAACATAACATGGGGAAATCTTTATAGAAATACCTTAGAACAAATACTAATTTATGATGTGTGGTCTCATTATGAACACAATAAAGCAGTTTTTTATAGAAATTACACTGTAACACAATTACCAGGTTATTAACTAGTTCTTACCACACTATTACCATGCTATTGCTTTATTATTACTGTTGTGTCATGTAAAGTTTTGTCTCTTCTGCTTGCGCCGTACAGGATGGAGTATGAGATGTCCATGCGTCAGACAGTGGAGGCTGATGTTGCCAGGTTGAGGAAGCTCCTGGACGACACTAACGTGATCCGTCTTCACCTGGAGAGTGACATCGAGAGTCTGAAAGAGGAGCTCATCAACCTCAAGAAGAACCATGAGACAGTGAGATACTATTTAACATCTAACATCACAGGGTGACCACACGTCCCTGTTTTATGGGGACAGGCCCCTTGTCCCATGTCTCAACAAATATCTGGTGGGACACTCATTCCTTTGTCTTTGTAGCACATGATTTGGTGTTAGCTGATTTTTATTGGTAAAACTTTTAGCATTTAGCGCTACAAACATCTAGCACGGGGCGGCAGTGGCGCAATGGGTAAGCGTTCGCCTTCCAACCGGAGGGTCGCCGGTTTGAATCCCTGCCTGAGCACATACTGTTGTTGTGTCCCTGGGCAAGACACTTGACATTGCCAAGAATTAATGTGGCCATGTGATTGTTGTTCGGTGGTGGTCGGAGGGGCTGTTGGCGGAAACTGGCAGCCACGCTTCCATCAGTGTGCCCCAGGGCAGCTGTGGCTACATAAGTAGTTTGCTACCACCAGTGTATGGAGTAAATAAATAATGCTTCTTTGAGTGGCCAGAAAAGCGCTATAAAAAATCGATTTATTATTATTATATAAATACACTGCACATTGGCGGCATGGTGGCGCAGTGATTTGCACTTGTGCCTCACAGCAAGAAGGTCCTGGGTTCGAGTCCCGGGCTCGCTGGGGCCTTTCTGTGTGGAGTTTGCATCTGTGTAGGTTTCCCCTACCACTAAAAACATGGTGGTCAGGTCGGCCATTAGTGGTCGCGCACAGATCGCAGCAGCTCAGGCTAACCTTCAATCTGATCTACAGAATTTCATTGTATGTACCTTGTCTGTATAATGACCTTTAAAGTGCTTTAAGTTTACACTGCTCGTAAAAACCATGGATTCCACGGATATTCAAGAATACACAAGAATACAATCAGCACTGGAGAGTTATTTAAGCTATTATCATAGTGGGCAGAATCCAGTAGCAGGGTCAAGGGTATATGACAAACGTTTTTTAAATTTCTGGAATGAACAGTAAATGCCTGAATTGCTATTTGTTTGTTCCTTAAGCACTAACACAGGATGTCCTCAGTGACCTGTACAGGAAGTCCCGCCCTGACCATTTCCTCTGTGTACAGGATGTAGAAGAGCTGAGGGCACACATCGTGCAGGGCAGTGTGAATGTGGACGTGGATGCACCTAAAGGTCAGGACCTGGCCCGGATCATGGAGGAAATGAGGGCCAAGTACGAGAGGATCGCCCTGAAGAACCAGGAGGAACTCAAGATATGGCACGAATCACAAGTATGACATTCAGAAATCATAACAATATTCAGAACAGGGATGGGACAATATACAATAATATTGTTTATCACAATAAAACACTGACAATAGGCCTAAACGATTTTGGAAAAATATCTAATTGTGATACAGATATTACAATTATCATTAGATTTGCGATTTGTTTTCAAAGTCAAGTTTCAGTTCACAGCACATTTGAAAGACATCTGGAAGCATTAACACTTTAAAAAAAGACTAAAATATTAACTTCCACTAGAATCACATGCCTTCCAGAACATGTTTGTAGAGGTTAGACCTACAAGGGAAGCAGGTTTTTGACCAGATATTCGGACTAAAAAACTGCAGCCTTTGCAATTTGCTATTTGTGACCATTAAAATTGCGATTTCAATTTGATTTTGATGAATCTTTCAGCCCTAACTGACAATTAATCGATCATGATTTCTTAACATTGTGATAATTGTCATTTATTTACACCTCAATGTCCTTTAGACCTTACTGTGAACAGATCATTT
>JAVQKG010323041.1:0-11622 GCA_036025885.1 Hypseleotris bucephala | reverse complement strand
TTGTGTTATCTTAAACACAACCTCCTTAGCAGGCAAGAAATGGCATTTTCAGTTTTACATTTTGCCAGGATATCATAATAACTCACATTATCTTTACACTATTTTAATGACTAAAGATTGAGCTGTTATACTGTACTAGCTACACCCTTTGGTGACACATCCTTATCTTGTTTTTATCAAAGTATAATCATCTCACCATAAATAAGAAAACATCATTTGCAACATGCATTTACACAGCTGACACCTCAGGTCAAAAGCTGTTTATATTTAGAGAAAGAGAGATCAATTTTCCACCAGGGAAAATGATTCATTGTCACAGTAATCCTGCACCTGACAGCACGCAGCACACGGGGAACACAGCACTAGCAGCTGTCAATCACAAGTCACAGTCGTACCCCTCTGTTGAGCCTGATGACTGCGGTGTATGCATGTATCTTGTGTGAATCTGTTAGAAGGGTTTTTGTTGTTTGTGTATGTGTTGTCTTGTTATTTATGAACCTTGAGTCTGACAGATAAACATGATAATGATGATGATGTTTGTTGCAGCTAACACGGCTAAGGTGGTGATTGATGTTCGAGATGAGAATGACCACGCTCCAGTTTTCACCAAATCCCTTTATATCGCCGGGGTTACGGAGGACGCCAAAACGTTCACGTCTGTCTTACAAGTGCAGGTACAAAACAATTTCATATATATGCACATGTTTAAATTCATGTTGTAATGGCTATGATAAATTTAATAAAGAGAGACTTGTGGTTCTGCTGCTGTGGTGATGATGGAGGAAGAGAGTGAGATGGTTCTGATGCGGTGGTGGTGATGGAGGAGAGTGAGGTGGTTGTGTTACTGAGTTGAGAACGGAGGAGGAGAGTGAGATGGTTCTTCTGAGCAGTTGAATGATGGGGTAAAGTGAGATGCTTATGTGTCTGTGATGGTGATACGGAGAGTGAGATGGTTACAAGTTGAATGATTAGATATACTAAAATGGTTCTGCTTCTGAAGTGAAATTGTCCTGATGCTAAAAATGCAATAATGGAGCTGGGTGAGATGGTTCTGGTTCTGAAATAGCGATGGAGATGGCTCTGTTGCTGATGAGGTGATGGAAGTGAGTGAGATGGATACACAACTGAAGTGACTATTGTAAAAATTGAGAGAAGTGCTAATGCTCAAATCTGAAAAAACAGTAACGAGAGAAAGATTTTTGGGCTGCTGAGCAACGATTGGCTGAGCGCTTGTGAATGACATTGGCTGAGAAGAGTCAGCTATTCAGTAATTCAGTTATTCAGTAAGTAGAATAGCAAGAGACAGAAGTGAGGGATTTTGGAATGAATGTGTATTTTTCACTTAGGTTCAGTCTCAATGGTAATTTACTTAATAAGAATCTACTATGTTGCTTTGACGTCCCTGTTTGAACTAGTGCTTTTACTGCAGAGAAATAGCCTGTTTTTGAGCTCGCCCCAGTACCACAGCTCTCAGCAAAAAACAGTTCAGCTCAGCGTGAACCTGATTACTGCCATTTTCTTTAAACAGATATAATCTTCAGTCCACTTCTAACAAGATTAACTGCTGAGATAACCACATGCCCATCTATGTACATCTATACTTTTCAAATCACTTCAAACAACCTGGGACACTTTATTCAAAAGAGCTTTTTTTTGTGTGTGTCCCAAAAATGGGTCATGTCTTTGAGCTTCTTTCTGTGAAGTAGCAATATGTTTTAATGAGCAGGGGGAGACACAGGCACAGTCCAGGACAGGAAAAAGTATAGGCATTTTTAATATTTTATCAGAGTTTTAAGATCATTCTTGGATATTCCACCTTCATTAGATCAAGTGTCAGGAAAGATGTGAGCGTATGCAACAAAAAACTTATTACAGGTTGGAAGCAATTGAAAATGTGCCTTGCTGACCTGAAAAACTGATCGATTTTAATCAAACCAAGTTCTATGATAACCTTTTCTGAAGTCACCTGACCTCCTTAAATACTTAATGCAACTGGAAGGCAGGCACGTTCACAGCAGTCCAATGGGAATTCGCTTGTCTATGGAGAGCATAAGAAACATTGGCTAAAGATAACTGGTGTCCTGCTAAGAGACAAACCTAAACGGACAGAAGACGGCAGAGAAGACGTGCATGATTTATAGGTAGACTCAGACCAAGGGTGATTGAATTAATGGATACTGACACACACACATGCAAATGCAGAGTTCATGCTTACATACAGAGTGGTGTGAGGAGAGGACGCTGACCTGACTTAGTGTAACTTATAATAATATAATACATACCACTTACAGAATATAGCACTTTTCTAGATACCCAAAGACGCTTTACAGTTGCATTATTAATTCACTCCTCAGTCGCACTGGTGGTGGTAAGCTACCTGTGTAGCCACGTGTGCCCTGGGGCACACTGACAGAGGCGTGGCTGCCAGAGTGCGTTTACTGCACCTCCGACCACCACCAAAGACTAATTATACAACCACATTCATGCATAGGCAATGTGGGTTAAGTGTTCCGCTGAGGCACACAAAAATATGAGTTCGGGCGTGGATTCAAACCTGCTATCCTCTGGTTGCTGCGCAAACTCCTACCCTCTGTGCTAATGCAGCCCTGCAAACTTTAACTCTCAATGAATAAAGTAAATCACAAACTCAAGTAGCATACAGTTGTGGTTTATACGCAAAAGATAGTCAACAGAAGGTTTAGTCAAAGGAACTGAAAATGTAGTATGTACTGTAAGAGAGGGTATTGTTTTCAGTGTTATTAGTTCCAAGCCAAACAGCTACTATTATTACCATTTTATTAAGGAGACCTTGAACATTGGTCATTAGTTTTGACACATTTTAAATTATCAACAGTTTAACAGAAGCAGAAGTCAGCTGGAGTACATTTTTCTAATGACTTTCAATTTTGTATAAAAAAACTAACCTTAGTGATTTTCTATTTCAAAGAAAGTTCCCAGAAAATGCAATCAAATTATGGGATAAGTCAAAAGTTAGAACACACTTTCCCATTCAACTGATAAAATGTTCTCAAACTTTTGACCTGTACTGTATAAATTAAAGTGGCACCAGGTTCACTGCTTCTTGTTTTGTCATCTTGTACATTCAACATGTGCTTCTCTGGACCTTGATATAACAGTGGTTATATTATTTTATTTTACCTCAAACTAGTCTCTTTGACCTCTGGCATTTGTATTACACACCTACTCACATAGAGCTTCAGACCAAAACACACATGCTGATCATAATGTGGATAAAGATTACATTATAAATCCCACTCATTGTGCCCAAGAATCCTGCTCTCGTGCCAAAACGATTTCTGTCACTTTAGGTCTATGAAATGGCTCACTTCACCTTCTCTAACTAATGCAAATGTAGAAAAATGGAAATTAGCCTCTGTTCCCTCTGCGTTTGAAAGCTTTATTTGTGATTTAGTTTGAATGAGTGACAGGGTTTCTGCGAGTCTGGAAAGCCTATCGCACTGGTGCATTATATTCATTGCTATTCATGTCTTTGTCTCACACTGTGTTGTTGTTATCCTTAGTGTCCTCGTAATTGACTCATCTCTGGAAATGACTCGCAATGACACTCTGCTGGGGGAGTCTTTGACTAGTGCTTTCCTTCGTGCTGCTGATTTTCTGTCTGAATTAAAAGTGCTGATTCACAATAGATACTTCTAGTTTTCCACCCTAAAAGCTAAATTACAGTATACCATTTGCATTGGGGACCAGTGGTATGGATTTCATATTTTTGCTTCTTTTGTTGTGTTTGTACACCGGTGACTTGACCAGTGCTTCTCAAACCTTTGTGATACACAGACCGGTTTAGTTCAGTACTTGTTTAGGCTTATTAGTCTGTCAAAAGCCCAAAATATTCTGACGTTCTAAATGTAAAAGGTGTTCGAACCACTATAAATTATTCTATGCGCTGTAAGACCAATATACTTCTGTACATTGTATTTTTCTACTAAAACATGGTCAGATTCTTTCTTGTTGAAAACTGAAAAATCAAAGGAACACAATGTGCATTTTCGATTCGAAGTAAAATATTAAACACTGTTGGAGAAAAAAACAAACTATGTGCGTTTTTAGTCTATATATTTGCAATGTTCAGACATGCAATGTTGGTAGCCATATGTGATTATCTAAAACACTAGTCAATATTGCTATTTATGGGATAAAGGTTACAGTGTGATTTTAACTCTAACTGAACACATTGTCATTATTTAGCATCATGCTAAGTGGCACTTCTCTATAATCGACCTACTAAACGTGTACACCTACAGTTCCTTCAGTATGAGCTTCTTTCTTTTCCAGTATCTCAAAGGCACAAAAAATACAGTTTGCTTTATCATAGCATTGCCTTAAATGCCTTGGGTGTTTCAGAGCCAATTCAGCAATCCATACTTCCAGCCCTTTTCTCGTAAAAGAAACTGCAATAAATCAATGGTCTGACTGCATGTGCGTCTGGATGGAGAGGCTGCTGACGTTTGTGAGTGTGAGACTTGATAGTTAGCCAGAATAACAGAATAGATTAATGGCTGTACGTACAGCTCAAAGCATCACTTTACTCCCTGCTGCACTTTCTGTGCAATGTCAGACAATTTGAAAGCAGGTTAGACACAAACATTATGAAAACCTTTGCAATAATGATGCACAAGAGTGGAGTGTGTAGCTGGTGTAAGCACTATATCACAATTGTGTGTGTTGTGTTGTGAATAAGTTAAGGAATTAAAGTTTTTAAGTATCAAAATAGGTAAGATATTGTAAAATGTAATGTAAGCAGATTTAATGGGACATCTACTCATAAGATGGAGCTTATAAAATGGTTCCCAGTATGGTCTTTTGCTGCTGTCACCTGCCTGCTTCATGTTTTGTCATCTTGGGCCTTGATGGTTATCTGTGCTAAGGTTGCTATTCTATTCTATTATCTCAAACTAGTCGGAGTTTTGAGCATGTTTGCCCTTAAGAATCGCAGCTTACTGAATATTTTGAGTTTCAATGATTTGTAATTGTTATGTTTTCCAGGCTTTGGATGAAGACACTGGTAACTACAGCTCCATGATATACCAGCTGATAATGCCACCTCCCACTTCAAGAGATGCCAGTAAAGATGGGTTTGTGATTGACGCGTACACTGGTGTGGTCAAGACCGCGATCATGTACCGCAACATGAGGCGCTCCTACTTTAAGTTTGAAGTCGTGGCTACTGACGACTACGGGCGTGGACACAGCAGCAAGGCAGATATCGTGGTAAATATTACAATATACAGAGCCAAATTGTTGATATATTCTCTGCACATCAATATGCTTTTGGAGTTCCACCATAAACATGCACAGTAGACTAAACCATTTAGGCATGGCAAGTTTATTTGTACACCACAATTCATACACAGCTTTACAGAAATAAGAGGTGAGTTCAAAGTACAATTTAAACACAAAAAAATCAATAGAAATAAGATTAGGTGCTCCTAACTATGATCCTGGCCCAAGGTCTGGATTTGTACACAGGTTTCCCACTGCTTTGGGGTTTGGACAGTTTATCCAAAGAACATCAAAACACGGGTCAATTACTTGCGCAATAAAGCATACCTAAATTTACTTCCCTGTACAAGTCTCACACTTGAATGCTGTCTTACTGGCACTAATATTCATTCATATGCTAAATTAAGCTCATTATGCTTTTTGTTTTTAACTACCTTGTGTTAAAATTCACAGCTGCTCACTTTGTGTTGGTTTGTTTGGTAGGTGTCTGTGGTAAACCAGCTGGACATGCAGGTGGTCGTTTTAAACGTCCCTCCAACTATTGTAGAGAAAAACAAAGACAGACTGCTCAGGTAAGAGAGACTACTGCACCACAAAGCATTGTAATTTTGTTCCATAAAAGCCACTCTTTGTTTTATTAGAAGTTTTAGCTGCAGTAGTGAATTATTCAATATAAAATATGTTCCCTCTTGTATTGATTCAGCTGTGCTGTGTGTCCTTAAAGCTATAATAGCTACAATGGGGAAATCAAAATCTAAAGAACATAGTCTTGACTCGAAATAGTACTTTTTAATGTAATGATGTGTCTGTGCCCTTTATTATACAAGACACTAGTGTAGACATAGCAAATTAAAATGTGATCAATGGGCCTGTAAAAGCAATGCAATGTAACTTAGAAATTATTTTTTGCACTTCCTCTATGTGTGCCATTGATCTTAGTTATTGACAGGACAGTATGGTGATTGGAAATTATTGAGAAGAGTAGGGAGAAAGATTTGGCAAACCTTCGAAGTGTGGATTTGAATCCTTGACACCAAGGCTAGCTCCAAAAGCTCTGATTATGTGCTGCATGCTCTGCTAATATAGTTCAACTGCAGCTCAATTTTATACAAATCTAATTTAAGGCCATGTAATAAAGGACACATTTTGTGTCACAGGTGTTTGCAGTTTGTGCCCAAATGTTTTAGTTTGTGGCCAAATATTTACAGACACTCTTTTAAAAACCTAAACCAAATATTAATCCCATGCGTTGTCAGCCTTTCCCAAAATGTTTTCTCTTTTCAAATATTCAAGTTTTTAGCACTAAAAGGACAACCATATCACCCAGTTGTGCAGCTTACATGTGAGATAACCAGACTTCAGTTCAGCACAAAGACTTGCTTGAATAAGTCCAAATTAGTATTTACATTTTAGGAATATGTTTTTTGGCTAACTGTATCCTTCATTTTGGGATGTGACTCACCTTTTTGCCCCCATACAGAGTTGATAATAAGGTTTTAAAGTATGTGACGTCTTTCGCTGCCTCCTGCTGTCGTGTTGGCATGAACATGTACGGGACACAATGGGACTGTTCATGCTGGGAGCAGGTGTTTCTGGGGGAGAGGGAATCAATAAATCCCACTATGGGGTCTTACTATGATAAACTGTATGTGTGGCCGATGTCTGGGCTCTGTAGAAACATGTTTTTAAACCGAAAAGACTTATCATTTAGACCAGATGTAAGAAAATTGTAATGTTACTACTTATTTACATTCTTCAAGTACGCGTAAGCATGTTCAATTAAAGCATGACTTATGAGTGTTCAATGAAAATGTGATATTTGCAGTAATTCTGAACATTTACAAATAATACAACTGCTACTTCTAGTTTTACTACCAGCTTATCCCCTGAATTACCCTCCAATGGGTGGCCATTTTTACTTTATAAATGTACTGTGTAATTAAATGCACTAGTACCATGATGTGCAGGAACATTTTCTGTTTTTTACAAGTTTCACCCAATAGTTAAACAAACATTTGACTATTACATTATTTATATTATTTGAGTACAGAACTTACCCACATTAATAAACAAAAATTCTCTCCAGAATTTTGGAGCAGCAAGTCCAGGATCAGATCCCGGGAGCTAAAGTAATCGTGGAAACAATCGGACCTCATCGCTATGGCGACGGCATGGAGCTTGAAGACTACGCCAAATCCGACCTCATGATTTATGCTATTGACCCGCTGACAAACAGAGCAATATCCCGACAAGAGCTCTTCAAGTAAGAACACTGCCAAAATAAATCGAAATATCTAATCCTAAACATATACACTTGGTTATAAGCTGTCTATTTCTACTTCTAAGGTTTCTGGATGGCAAACTATTAGACATAAACAAACAGTCTCAGCCTTTCATGCCTTCCGGGGGCCGTATTCTGGAGATTCGGACCCCTGAAGTGGTGACCAGTGTTAAGAAAGCTGTCCAGGCTGTGGGCTACACCGAGGGGGCTCTGCTGGCTTTGGCTGTCATCATCATTATCTGCTGTGTCCCTGCCATTCTCATTGTCATAGTAACATACAAGCAGTGAGTATCTATTTGTGTGGTTTTCATACACAGGAAAGATAAGCCAAGGTCTCCTGACTACATCTGCAGTGTTAATATTGTCATTTTGTATAGAAGTAATTGCAACTTCTGACTGAATGACATTGAGAGATTAGTTCTCATTGATCTATAGCTGCATTGCAATAGTGACAGTGGCTGTTTACTAAGAACTAATTAAAAGATGAACGATTTGTAATAACAAGGTATATTTAGCAAAACAGAAACTAATCTCTGTAATTTAAGAGAACTTTAAGCAAGCATACATATTGTCACCACACCTTTAAAATGAGTACAATTGACACAGTTGGAGACCACATTGGCATTGTCTAGTATCAGTACATTCATATGAGCACATGAGAAAACTTCATTCTTGAACATTAAGATTTTTTTTTTTGCACCGATTTGCCAAACACAATAGTAAAGTGAACAAAGACATGAATGTTTCAACAGCTTAATATTTTTTTCTTCTTATTGACTTTAACAACAAGTCTACTATTAAGAAATCTTGTAAAGTTAAATGCTCTGTTTTGCAAACCACTGACCACCATTGAGAGTTTTACAAAGTGGAATAAATGCCTTAAATCATTTATTTTAATACAATCATCAATCTAATAAGAATTACAATCTCATGCCTTTAAAAAAACAACTCAACTTCAAATAGACATGCTATCAAATACCATTAAACATATGAATCTGCTACACCACAGACAAAGCTGACAGCTGTGACTCCCATAGGACGTCCTTAGGCACTATGTATCATTTTTCATCACTAACACTCCCTCCATGATTCAATGTGGCATCATGTCCCACCGCATCAAATGCAATAGTTTATTACACAAGAAAGCAACTAAGTGATCATAAGTAGCAGACTTTAATGAAGACCAATTGTCTCTACCTTACTTGTAAATTGTAATAAATAAACCAGGCTAACACAAACAATTGAATGATTTATGAAGGTAGAAATGACTAATTATTTTTCTTCTTTCTTTGTTTTTCGTACCTGCCGCCGCGCTCTGCACCAGATTCAAAGAGTAAGTACCTGCTATTGTCCTCAGCTTGCTAAATATTTGTTCATTGCCTTGCTGGCTGTGATTTATTTGGGTGTGCAGTAAAATAGATGAGACCATGCACTGACACGTAAAGGACGGCAAGTAATCAGAGAAATTAATCTGAGAGAAGACAGCAGTCATTAGCTCCGGTAACTCTGCCCAAACACACGTGTGACCCCAAAATCAAGTTACAGGAAATAACATGACCTCATTTTTGTTTTTGTACAACCTTGCTAATGCACATTATACTTTTAAATAGTGGGCTATGTACTAGGGCAGCACAATTAATCACAATCGAATCAAAATGGTAATTTAAAATGTCAAAAATCACAAAGGCTGATATAGAAACCTCTGACCAAAACAAAATATATGTGGAAAACCTGCATACCATGAAGGTTTAATCTCTATAAACAACATTTTCTGAAAAAAAGTCAATTTTTTGTCTTCTTTCAAGTGTTTATGTTTCCAGACAGATTGAAAGTGTTCTATGAATTGAATTTTGGTTTGTAGTAAATGCAAATATAATCGCAATTGCAATACAGTATTTGAAATTAAAATTTCAGATATATTTTCCAAATCATGCAGCCCTACTAGCTACACACACATGCAAATATAAAAAATTGCTGTTTTTACCAGTGCACACCCATCTTATCTAAGTTATTTTGGACACTGTGATTGTTCAGTCCCCACTTTGTTTTTTATACTGCCATTGTGTCCTTGGGCAAGGCACTTAACCTGTATTGCCTGAATGTACAAAATAGTAAATGAGGCTATAGGTCCGCTGTTGTTCCCTCAGCCTTTTTACGCTTATAAAAACATCACATTGAGATTGAAGAGATTGAGATTGGAGTACTAACAGTAAGTAATACATGTCGTAGTTTATACAACATTGGCATTGGCAAGTTTCAAGAAGCTTCCACAATCTATAGTGCAGCATGAGACCTAAGCTATATGCAGGGTTGTTTTTTTATTTAGATGGATTATTTGTAGTTGTTATCCAATCAAAGTTTACAAAAAAAGAAAAAACAACAGTTAGGAACTTTTTGACACAGCTTTTCTCTGTCCAAATTTTCTAAAGCTAACTCGACTACAAATAAAAATGTTACCATTGCTTTGTTTTCTATACTGACTACTTTTATTCTCATAAAGCATCATTTGAGTGGCATCAGTTCATAAATATGTAGCTTGTAGTACAAACTAATACAGTATTGGCCAACCTTCATGATGCAACTTTCTTAGATTCTATTTTTTGCATCAAGTTGAGAAAAATGAACAATGCTCTGCCTCTCTGTGATGTGCAGGCGCCAGGAAGAATGTGCCAAAACCGCCCGTATCCAGATGGCTCTGCCAACAGGAAAACCTGGAGGAGGCACTGCCAACAACCTGTACGAGGAGCTGGGTGACAACGCCATGTAAGTCGAGTGTGAAAGTGGCATTTCCATTCACAAGCCAGAGCGCACACTTAAGCTTACATCACTACAACTGTTTGACTGGAGTCTTCTGGGGAGGGGGGGTTTCTCATTTTCACTAGACTACCAAAAAAAAAAAAATATGGGTTTCTATTTTATGGTTGGGGCAAAAAACAGGTGGAGGTGGAGGATGTACTCAAAATGTGTACTCAAATAAACCACAGGTATCCACTGTTAAATTGATCTATATTTTACAGTATAATCTAATATCACAAATAGTATTTCTTTAGTGTGGTACATAAAACAAATCAATGTCATGTTTGTTGTTTTTGATATTATAGTTTTTCTATATCTCCCTCTCCTATTTGAAAGCTTAACAATTTAACAAGAAACTCTGCGGATATTTCTTATATTACGAAATCCCATTAACAGTAAAATGTACAACTCTTCACCTTAACATTTAAAAAGGAAAACGTCAAAATTTGTGTTAAGAACAAAAAAATAGGTAACAAGGTAAAAGTATAGCCAACATCCATAAAGCAGTTACCTAAAACTAGAAATAAACTGAACATTTCTAAAACCCACTTTGTGCTACAACATGATTACTGTAAATTATTGTGTGTGCCAAGCGAAAAACATGCATGCATTTTGAGGCAATTTATTTAATATGCTCGGGATATGTGCAAACAGACCTGCGCTAACAATGGTAAACAAGGTTAGCAGGGCCTCTCTAGGTCACTAGTAAACACACATCAACTTCTCCAGTGCAAAAAACACACCCAAAGGTTTAGCCAAATGAGAGAAGTGGACCACTTACAGGACAATACTGTAATAGGACCTACATTCATAAATCTTAATGTAAATTTCTATATAAGCTACAACCCTGTGATCTAAATCTTGTTAACCTTGTGCCCAGTCTTGTGCCAAAGTAAAGTTCTGCACTATTTTGATTTCAACTGGCACAAAGGACACTCCCATTATAAGAAATGAAACAATCTCGCATTAATCAAACAGCGTCTTGTAGCCCGGCATCAAGCTAACACTAAACAAAGGTTTGATTTGGAAATGCATTAACAGCTTCAGATAAACCCTGCAATTTTATCTACACAGAGTTCACTGACATTCAGCTCTTCCCTTGTCAGCCACTCCTCTTGTAATGCATACCAATGTTGTCACTATACGCTCGACAAACAATCAGTGATCTTCCCAAAAATTATATTCTCTTTGTAAATATGCAGCATTTCAACTCCACTTTTCTTATCTTTGGTAAATAGTTTTTATTGGTTGCTTTCAAAACAAAACAATGATGAGGATATGCA
>JAVQKG010323010.1:0-11477 GCA_036025885.1 Hypseleotris bucephala | reverse complement strand
GTATATATGGGACATGTACAGAGGAGGGATAGTGTATATATGGGACATGTACAGAGGAGGGATAGTGGATATATGGGACATGTACAGAGGAGGGATAGTGGATATATGGGACATGTACAGAGGAGGGATAGTGTATATATGGGACATGTACAGAGGAGGGATAGTGTATATATGGGACATGTACAGAGGGAAGGAATAGTGTATATATGGGACATGTACAGAGGAGGGATAGTGGATATTTGGGATGTGTACAGAGGTGGGACAGTGAATATAGAGTTGTTTCTGACTGATGTCCCCTATTCTTTCTCCAGTTCTGCCGGTTGTAGACCTGTCTAGTATTCCTCAGAAGGTGGTGAATGTTTTGGCTGGTAAGACGCTGGATCTGGAGCTGCCCATAGTGGGACGCCCCCCACCGGTGTGTGCCTGGTACTTCGGCGATAACCGCGTCAAAATATCGGACCGGCTGAAGGTCAAGAGTACGGGCAAGTCCTCGGCCATCACAATCTCAGACACCACCATCGATGATTCTGGAGTTTATACCCTGGAGCTGAAGAACGTGGTGGGAACGGTCACAGAGAAGATCAAAGTCATCGTGCTCTGTAAGTTTTATTTAGAGACTGGACTGGACTAAACCAGAACTAAACCGGGACTAGACCCGTACTAAACCCAGAACTAAACCAGGACTGAACAAGGACTAAACCAGGACTGAACAAGGACTAAACCATGACTAAACCATGACTAAACCATGACTAAACCAGGACCAAACCAGGACTAAACCCAGAACTAAACCAGGTTTCCTTATACTCACACTCTTCTAAACCAGTCTAACTCTGTTTCCTCTCACAGCTAAGCCTGACTGTCCTGAGGGCCCCATGCGTTTTGATGAAGTGGATGCCACCTCAGTTTTGCTGAGCTGGGTCCCACCCCTGAGAGATGGCGGTGCGCCCATCAGTGGGTACGTGGTGGAGCAGAGAGATGCCCACAGACCGGGCTGGGTGCCGGTGTCTGACGCCGTGAGCAGGCCTACGTTCCGCTTTGTTAACCTGATCGAGGGAGACGAGTATGTGTTCCGAGCGGCCGCGATCAACCGGTACGGCACCGGAGAATACCTGCAGTCTGAGGTGGTCACCTGCAAGAGCCTCAACAGTGAGTATATGAGAAGGTAGAGTAAGTGAGGTCTAAAACTACACAAAACTGACTAAAATCTCTTCTAGACGTGCCTGGACCTGCTGGCCGCCCCATCATCTTTGACGTGTCCCGGGACGGTATGACCGTGGCTTGGGACCCCCCGATGGAAGACGGAGGTTTGGAAGTGTCCGGATACGTTATTGAGAGGAAAGAGGTGCGCTCCGACCGCTGGATACACGCCAACAAGAACCCCATCACCATGACACGATACCGCTCCACCGAACTCACCGAGGGCCTGGAATACGAGCACCGTGTCATCGCCATCAACGCCAGAGGAATGAGCAAACCCAGCCTGCCGTCCAAGCCCGCCGTGGCCACGGATCCTATCGGTGTGTGCACTAGACTCGGAACATAGGAAATATGTATACCCCATTAGGCCTCTCTCTAACTCCTCTCTCCCCTCAGACCCACCTGGCTGCCCGCAGAACCCGCGCGTCACTGACACCACCAGCTCGTCCGTGTCGCTGGCCTGGAACCCGCCTGACGAGGAGGGAGACGCTCGCCTGGACGGTTATCTCATCGAGATGCAGAAGGCCGGCAGTGTGGCCTGGCAGAAGTGCAACACCACGCCTTCTCTGATCTGCGAGTACACGCTCACAAACATGCCCCAGGGCGAGGAGTTCAAGTTCAGAGTCATGGCCTGCAACGCGGGCGGCTCCGGAGAACCGGCCGAGGTCCCCAGCATGATCAAAATCACTGAGATGCTCGGTAAGACTGGACGCTGTGTATTGGTTCGATGGAGTCATGGCACACACTTGTTTAGATTCCAGAGAAACTAACCCTCTCTCTCCCTCCCTTTCCTCACAGAGGCCCCAGATTTCGAGCTGGAGCTCAAATACAAAGATGTGTACGTAGTGCGTCAGGGAGGAGTGGTCCGTCTCTCCGTGCCCATCAAAGGTAAACCTCACCCCAGCTGTACGTGGTCTAAAGAAGGCGGCACTGTGTCCGAAAAGGCCATGATCGCCTCCACCGAGGATGCCAGCGAGCTGGTCATCAAGGGAGCGGAACGTTCAGACTCCGGTGTGTACAACCTGATGCTGGAGAACCGCGTCGGCAAGAAGAAGGTCACCATCAAGGTGAGATGTGCCGAGATTTCACCAGGGTCTGAGTGGGACTGCAACTGTAGGTTTAACATGTCAGAGGGTGGTGGTTCTTTATGGTCTGTAATTCTCTAAACCAGGCGACTAAACCAGGTCTAAACCAAATCTCAACCAGCTCTAAACCAGCACTAAACTAGGTTCAAATTGAGCCTGATTTTGAAGCTCTTAATTGCAGTTTTGTAGTTTTATCTCTGACCGTATACTCACCTCTCCTCTCTCTCTCCCTCAGGTGAAAGTGATTGGTCGCCCCAGTGCTCCGGTGGGCCCCCTGGTGTTCGATGAGGTACAGGCGAACAGCGTAAAGGTTTGCTGGAAGGCTCCGGCTGACGACGGCGGCTCTGAGATTCTGGGATACATCGTGGAGCGCCGGCAAGCCGCCCGGAACGCCTGGTACACCATAGACTCCCGCGTCACCGACACACAGCTCCTGGTGAAGGGCTTCAGAGAGGGACAAGAGTACCACTTTAAGGTCACTGCAGAAAACTCCTTTGGAATCAGCTCTTCACTGAAGTCAGAACAACCGCTGGTGCCCAAGACGCCGCTCTGTAAGTCTCTGACAAAACATCTTATAGACAGAACTATAGTTTACAGGCCCATAGAATGTAAAAGAAAGAGGTCTTAATAAGTAGAAGCCGTCAGTAGTCAGCTCATATAAATTTGGTTTAAATTCTAAGTTTAGTCTAGATGTGACAGTCAGAACAGAAAGTATTAAGTTTGTGTTTCTCTGTATATCCACAGGTGTCCCAGAGGCCTCCAGCACTCCTCCTGAGATCATGGATGTCACTAAAAGCTCAGTGGCTCTGTCCTGGTCTCGTCCCAAATACGACGGTGGCTCTGCCATCACCGGATACTTCATTGAGTTCAAGGAAGTCTCGGCCGAATCCTGGAGCCGGCACTCAGCGAAGATCACCTCCACCATGTTCACCATGCCAGGCCTGACTGCGGACGCCGAGTATAACTTCAGAATCATCGCAGTCAACGACATTGGAGAGAGCCAATCGGGACCTATGTCTGAGGTTGTCATCTGCAAAGATCCGTTTGGTGAGTCTGCATGTCCTCCCCGTGTTACTGTGGGTGTTCTCCTCTTCCTTCACGAATAGGTGAACAGACAACAGAACAAACCCGCTTCAGGTCCATAGTAGTGTCAGCCCTGAGACTAACCCGCCTCAGACCCATAATTGTTTCAGCCTTGAGACGAACCCGCCTCAGGTCCATAGTAGTGTCAGACTAACCTTCCTAGGACCCATAGTAGTGTCAGACTAACCTTCCTCAGACCCATAGTACTGTCAGACTAACCTGCCTCAGGCTCATAGTAGTGTCAGCCCTAAGTCCAACCCACCCCGGGCTCACAGTTGGCCCTTCCTAACCCTCTTAATGTCCTCTCCTCAGATAAGCCTAGTCAGCCTGGTGAGATTGACACCGTTGCTGTCACCAATAATTACATCTCGATCCGCTGGTCGCCTCCGGAGTGCGACGGTGGCAAGCCGGTGCTGGGATATTGGGTGGAGTACCGGAAGTCCATCGAGAGCTCATGGAAAAAGGCCAACAAGCAGCGCCTGAAGGACAAAGAATTCCTGATGCCGGGACTCGCCGAGGCTACCGAGTACGAGTTCCGAGTGTTTGCCGAAAACGAGACCGGAATGAGCAGACCACGACGAACCGCCACATGCATCAAGACCAAACTCCAGGGTGAGTTCAGTCTGAACACTTTCTAAACACTTAATTTTAAGAATAGACCCTATCAAAGATCACAAACAGAACATTCTACATGTACACATTAGTATACAGTTTTGGGTTGGAGGTCAAATTCTTGATTTTTAGATTTTACTTGACAAGTCTTCGACTTACAGTCACCACAAATCCTACTATTTTGTTAAATTAACTCACTTTTGCTCCACTCGCCTCCATTCTGGAATTTTGAACATTCATACGACAAACATTTTAAAGTGTATTTTAACTAAATTCAATCCCATTCTAACCATGTCCTTGTTGTCTTCCAGTTGAGAACAAACCCAGCCTGAGGAAAGAGATGGATGAGGTGACAGCTAAACTGGGCCAGCCCGCGGTCATGAAGTGCCAGATTATCGGCCGCCCGCTGCCCGAAATCAAGTGGTACCACGCGGGCAAAGAGGTGGTGGAGTCCCGCAAATACGAGATGAGTTCTGACGGACGCAACCACTCCCTGTCCATTATGACCGACCAGCAGAGAGACGAGGGAGAGTACACCTGCAAGGCCATCAACGAGGCCGGCGAAGCCGAGACCACCGGAGCCCTGGTGCTGGAGGCCGCGGCGTCCTTCCACCCCGACTACCCGCTCAAAGACACTTATTACGCCGCACTGGGCTCCACGCTCAGAATCCACTGCGTCTACATCGGCCGCCCCGTGCCCAAGATCATGTGGCTCCACGGAGCGAAGACACTGGAGAACTCAGAAGACGTAAGCATCGAGAGCACGGAGCACTACACGCACATGGTCATCAAGAACGTCCAGAGGCGGGTACATGGAGGAAAGTACCGCATCAGGCTGCACAACCACTTTGGACGAGCTGACTGCGCCTTCAATGTGGAGATCTATGGTACGACTTTCACTTTCAATTAATTTCAATAATATAGTGATGCTTTGGGTTGTATTATAAGGATTTTTGTCTTAGGGACAGTTGTTTTCAAGCAATCACATGCTTCCACAGGCTGTAGCTCTGCGATTGGTTGATATTTCTTAATTTATCAAGAACTAGAATCTATCAGGAATTATCTCAGGGAGGCAATGATAGATGGTGATAGCATGTTGATAAGAAGAGGAAGGGGAGAGGGGAGTGGATCATTCAAACTTTCAAACAGAGACTTTTTTGGGGGGGTTTGTCACGTTTTTCTTGAACAAATCTGTGCTTTTGGTTCTAAGTATCTTGTTATTTTCCAGACAAACCGGACATACCTCAAGGCCCCATTGTTCTGGACGCTCTGTTGAAGAACTCGGTCATCATCAGCTGGAAGGCCCCCAAAGACGACGGAGGCTGCATGATCACCAACTACATCGTGGAGAAACGCGAGGACAAGGAGGGCAGCGTGTGGGAACTGGTGTCCTCGTCCATCAACGGGACGTCCTGCCGCGTGCCAAACCTTATCGACAGTGCCGGATACTTCTTCAGGATCTACGCCCAAAACAAATACGGCAACAGCGAACCTCTGCAGCTAACTGCACCCATCCTCATCAAGAGCCAGCTGGGTGAGTGAGAGAGGGGATCACAAAGGAATTTCAATTAGGTTTCTAGATTTGAATAAAATGTAGCAGTTAATAGATTGAAATTAAATATAGTTAAAAGTATCATACGTTTTAACTGAATTGCATCCGGTTGACTTTCATTAACTTAACAGCTTTTTATGCAAATAGAAGGCATATCAGAATAGTAATAATTAAGAAGCTGTTTTCAATGGAACTAACAGACCTTTTCCTCTTTGCAGAAAAACCATCTCCTCCTCTGTCTCCGGTGGTCTCTGGCATCACCAACACTTCCTGCGTGGTGTCCTGGAAGCCTCCTGTCAGCGATGGCGGGTCAAAGATCAAGTGCTACCATCTGGAGAAGAAGAACAAGAAGGATAAGAAAGACTGGACCGAATGGAGCGCGGTCACGACAGACGAAATCAAGCAGACCGTGTTCTCCGTCAAACGCCTCACAGAAGGCGTCGAGTACATCTTCAGAGTCAAGTGTGAGAATCTGGGAGGACACAGCGACTACAGCGAAGAGACGGCCGCCATTGTGCCCACTACGCCCGTGGATGTCCGCGCTCCTGCCTTTAAAGAGGAGCTGAGAAACCTTAGCGTCAAGTACAAGAGCAATGCCACGCTGGTGTGCAAGATCACCGGACAGCCCAAACCCGTCATCAAATGGTTCAGACGCGGAAAGGAAGTTTACTCCGACGGAAAGAAAATAAAAATCCAAGAGTTTAAAGGCGGTTATCATCAGCTGGTCATCACTGAAGCAGACGAAGAGGATTCTACTGTGTATCAAATCAGAGCCACCAACCAGGGAGGCTCCATCTGCGCCACAGTGTCCATCGATGTGGAGATCCCAGCTAAAATCAACCTGCCAAAGAACCTCAAAGACAAAGAGGCCATACCTGCTCTGCGCGGGGAGATGGTTAACATCAAGATTCCATTTGGAGGCAAACCAGATCCAGTGATCACATGGCAGAAGGGACAAGACCTTATTGATAGCAACGGACACTACCAAGTCATCGTCACCAGATCCTTCACATCTCTGGTGTTCCCTAACGGTGTGGAGAAGAAAGATGCCGGATTCTACATCGTCTGCGCCAAGAACAGATTCGGAATCGACCAGCAGACGGTTGAGCTGGATGTAGCCGACGTTCCCGATCCACCAAGGGGCATCCAAGCCAGTGACGTGTCCAGGGATTCCGTAACTCTCAACTGGGTAGCCCCCGCAAACGATGGCGGCAGCAAAGTCATCAGCTACATCATCGAGAAGTGCCCCACTACGGCCGAGAGATGGGAGCGTGTGGCCCAGTCCCGCGACACTCGCTACACTGTCATCAACCTCTTTGGAGGAACCAGCTACCAGTTCAGAGTCATCGCCGAAAATAAGTTCGGACAGAGCGCCGCAAGCGAGAGCAGCGGGCCTGTCATGACCAAAGAAGACAAGTCCAGGGTTCTGCTGTACGACCGGGAGGTGGATGACACCGGCCGCGTGTCTAAAGGCAAGGCACCTCACTCCAATGCTAAGAATCTGCACAACAAATACTCCATTGCAGAGGAACTGGGAAGGGGCCAGTTTGGTATTGTCCACCGCTGCGTTGAAACCAGCTCAGAGAAGACATACATGGCTAAGTTTGTTAAAGTCAGAGGAGCTGACCAGGCCATCGTCAAGAAGGAGATCGCGACTCTGAACCTGGCCAAACACACCAACTTCCTGCTGCTGCACGAGTCCTTCGACAGTCCCGAGGAGCTGGTAGTGATCTATGACTTCCTGTCGGGAGGAGACATCTTCGAACGCCTGAACAGCGCTGACTTTGAGCTGAACGAGCGCGAGGTCGCCAGCTACATCCGACAGGTTTGCTCGGCCCTGGAGTTCCTTCACGGCGAAGACTACGGCCACTTTGACATCAGGCCTGAGAATATCGTCTATACGACCAGGACGAGCTCCAATGTGAAGATCATTGAGTTGGGGCAGTCCAGGCACCTGACTCCCGGAGATATCATCAAGGTTCAGTACACCACAGCCGAGTACGCGGCCCCTGAGATCCACCAGTGCGATCTGGTTAGCACCGTCACTGATATGTGGTCTGTCGGTGTCCTGGCCTACGTCCTGCTGAGTGGCCTCAATCCGTTCACCGCCGAAACCAACCAACAGATGATTGATAACATCTCCAACGCCGCATACAGCTACGATGACGAATCCTTCAAACAGGTCAGCTTAGAGGCACTGGACTTTACAGACAGACTCATAACCAAAGAGCGTAAGCACCGTATGTCCGCAGCTGAAGCTATGGCTCATCCTTGGCTCACCAAACCGGCCGAAGAGATCAGCGCCAGAGCCATCCCCGCCGGGCGCCACAAGAGATACTACCAGGCCATGGTCCGCAAGGAGTGGAGCACGGTGGTGTCTGCGGCCCGCATCGCCAGCGGAGGCTCCATCAGGTGCCAGCGCGGAGTGTTTGTGGCCAAAGTCAAGATTGCTCCATTTGAGCACGGCCCACTCGCCGGACAAATAGGCCACTCTGTCGCAAACGAAGGCGACAGCGTCAAATTCATCTGCAACATTGAAAACTATGATAGCAGCACTGAGGTGACCTGGTACTGCGGTGTGAGGCAACTTGAAGCTAGTGATAGATACCAGATCGAATACGAAGACGGTTTGGCGGTGCTTACGGTGAATAAGGCCTCCAGAGCGGACGACGGCACATACAGATGCAAAGTGGTGAATGAGTACGGAGAGGACAGCGCCTATGCAGAGCTGTTCATCAATGGAGTGAGAGCTTATAGAGACTTCTTCACCACTCGTGTGGTTAAGAAGACCAAACGCAGAGTGGACACAGCCAGGCTGCTGCAGAAGCCACCAGAGTTCACCCTTCCACTGGTCAACAAGACAGCTTACCTGGGAGAAGACGTGAGATTCGGCGTGACCATCACCGTTCACCCAGAGCCGCGTGTGATCTGGCACAAATCTGGACAGAAGATGATCCCAGGACAAGATGAAAAGAAATACACTTTCATCAGCGACAAAGGCTTGTACCAACTAATCATCCACGGCCTGGAAAAGGATGACGACGCGGAGTACAGCGTGGTGGCCAGAAACCGCTACGGAGATGACAGCTGTAAGGCGCGTCTGACCGTGGTGCCGCGACCAAAACCGGCCGATCTCACACTGAGACCCATGTTCAAACGCCTCCTCGCCAACGTGGAGTGTCGTGAAGGGCAGAACGTCCGCTTTGAGATCCGCGTCTCTGGAAAACCCGCTCTCAAATGGGAGAAGGATGGCATGCCGCTCGCTTTCGGACCCTCCATCGAAGTCGTCCATGAAGGTTTGGACTATTTCATTCTTCACATCCGAGACACGCTGCCCGAAGACTCAGGCATCTACAGAGTCACTGCTACAAACTCCGCCGGCTCTGCCAGCTGTCAGGCCACGCTCAAGGTCGAACGTGTGGTTCGTGCAAAGAAAGAAGCAGAGGCAAGTGAGAAAGAAAAGGAGGAGAAAGAAAAAATGAAAGGAAAAGAAGAAATGGACAAAAAGGTACGTCTGGCCCAGATTCTGGCTGGAACTGAGGTGCTGCCATTGCCTCCTATCGCCATCCAGGCCGTGAGAGAGGCCGCCACCATGTTCAAACCAGCAGTCACCACCAAGAAGGGTGAGAAGACGGAGGCTGAGATCCAGAAAGAGCAGGAGGAGAAGAAGCGGCGAGCGGACGAGAAGAGGCTGAGGATGCCGTACGTGGTGCCCACTCCTCGCACCATCGACCCCGCCGTGCTTGAGGAGGACGTCCAAATCAAGCACTTCAAACCCATGTCCGACATGAAGTGGTACAAGAAACTCCGTGATCAGTACGAGTTCCCGGAGCCTATGGACAAGATTAAGGAGAAGAGAATGAAACGCATCCGCCTGTCCAGATGGGAGCAGTTCTACGAGATCCCCGTCCGTATCAAAGAGCAGTACAAGCCCAAGTGGAGACTCCCCGCCGTTAGCCAGGACGATCTGGAGACGGTGAGACCCTCCCGGCACCGCACTCCGTCCCCAGAGATGGACGCTTATCACCGCATCAGGCGGAGGTCTCTGGGTGACCTGTCGGATGAAGAGCTCCTGCTGCCCGTGGACGAGTATCTGTCCATGAAGAGAACAGAGGAGGAGCGTCTGCGTTTGGAGGAGGAGCTGGAGCTGGGATACTCCGTGTCACCTCCCAGCTTCAGCCCGGTCCGCTTCGAGCTGTCCGCTTTGAGGCCGTTATCGCCGAGGCACGCGGTGATGGAGGAGGAGGAGGAAGGAGAGGAGGTCCTTCGATACGACTCGTACAAGATCCCGTCTAAATACGAGGCCGGTCCGAGCTTTGTGGATCTGCGCCAGCGCCACGACAAAGCCACCTACAAACCGCCCAAAGCCAAACAAAGGGTTTTCGAGGAACGAGAGGTGGAGGAGCTGCTGCGCCCTCACACTACCGTGGAGAGGATCTCGACATACAAGAGCGAACTCAAACGCATGGAGTTTGAGGAGAAAACACGAACCACCAAAAGAGAAGCATCTACAGTCACCACTTACTCTGAAGAGGTGCAGTCTGAACATCTGACCGCGTTTACCGCCGAGTACATCCCAAAACCAATAAAGAAACTTCCCCCACCTGAACCAGAAACCAGAGCCAGGACTCCAGAGAGGGCCAAAGTGGAGATCACTTACCCCAGAGTGGACTTCGCTTCACGGTATGAAGAAAGGAAGCAGGCCCTGAGAGCGGAGAGGAGATCTGTGGAGCGTAAAGTGGAGGTCACTCAAGAACCTTTCAGTCTGGACCACACCCCTCGCATCACCATCAGAATGAGATCTCACCGTGTGCCATACGGTACCACCGCCAGATTCACTCTGAATGTCCAAGCTAAACCGGAGCCTCGGGTCAAATGGACCCACAACGGGAAGGAGATCCACGCCAGCAGCAAGTACTATATATCTAACGTGAGCGGCGTCCTGACGCTTCAGATCCACAAGTGTCTGACTGAAGACTCTGGCACGTACCGCGTGGTGTGCACCAACACCAGGGGTGAGACATCTGACTACGCTACGCTGGAGGTGGTCGGAGAAGAATACGCCGCATACTCCTCTCTGGGCAAAGAGGAGGAGCCGCCTTCCTACCACGTGCCCGAAATGACCAAAACTGAAGTCTACCACGTTTCTGCCAAACCAAAAGAAACTGTAAAAGAGACAAAGCCAGCTGAGAAACCAGCCAAGATCCTGACCAAGCCCCGGTCTCAGACGGTAGATGAAGGGGACATCGCCCGATTCGAGTCTGACTTCGAGGGAGAGCCGGTTCCATCCGCGTCCTGGCTCCGTGAGGGACAAGCCGTAGGTCCTTCAGCCCGACACCACATCGTGTCATCGGGCTTGAGCTCCTCGCTGGAGATCTCCAATGTGGACATGTCAGACGCCGGCAGCTACACTCTCGTTGTGAAAAACGCCAGCGGGAAACAAGAAGCTCCCTTCACCCTGAGCGTTCGCAAAACCGAGGCCAAGGAAACTGCGGTGAGAGTAACTTCTCCTGAAGCCAAATCCCCCGAGCCCATCAAGTCTCCCCCAAGAGTCAAGTCGCCCGAGCCCATTAAGTCGCCCATCAGGGTCAAGTCGCCCGAACCGGTGACCTCCCCACCGCGGGTCAAGTCACCAGAACCCATCAAATCCCCATCGAGGGTCAAGTCACCAGAACCCATCAAATCCCCACCCAGAGTCAAGTCCCCCGTGTCCCCCAAGTCTCCCACCCCAAAGTAACTCCATAAGAAGCCGTTTGGCGGTTTCCCTCCTGTGACCGCCAAAATGGACAGGACTGACTCAAAAACATTGAAGGTCCTTGTATAAAAGATTTAAAATTTAGTTCTTATTAATTAGCACCGACATCATGAAATCTGGATGATGTTCTTGTAAATATAACTATTTTTGTACCAAACGTGACTTAATTTATGCCAAACTAAAGCCTGACGTT